>RJWJ010012458.1:26585-42092 GCA_004363605.1 Indri indri | reverse complement strand
CTTAGGGCTTGGGGCCCAGTGTGAGGGCGAGGGCCAGAGAACGGGAGGGGAGATGGGGCAGAGGACAGGGCGAGGCTGGACCCGGGAACCGGCTGGGACCACGCAGGATGGGGTCAGGGAAGGGACTGGGACGGGGCGGCGACTGTTGGTGGAGTCAGGTGCCAGGATGGGGCCGGAGATGGGGCCTAAATGTGGGGACAGGGATGAGGGCCGGGACTGGGCTGGAGGGGCCAGTGGGTGGACAGCAATTAAGAGGCAGGGTGGGAAACGGGGAGGGCACAGAGCTGGGTGGCCAGAGGGGGTTTGGAGACATGGAGTGACTGGTCCCTGGTCTGGGGTGGCCTAGAGACTCCGTGTGCGGATGGATCCTGCTCCCCGCAGTTGCAAGGGTAGAAGGGCATGGTCTGAGCACTGTTCACGTGGAGGGAATTGCTAGTGTGGCTGACCCACCCTCAGGTCAGTTGTGACTCAGATGTAATGTGGGGAGTGCCATTCAGTCACTGCCCCTGCCTGGTTTGTACCCTCAGGATGGCACCGAGTGCCAGTCAGGCCAGGACAAGCTGGGGTCCTGGGAGTTCTGGTGTCAGACATGTATTGACTTGCCTTGGGCTTACCAGTTGCATGGTCAAAACCAACTCCACTTGCCCTTTTCTTTTAAAGGAAACTTAATAGCCACAAGTTAGGAGTCATGTGAACAATTTTATAGAAAGCATCTTTGAACATATCACACTTAGAATGTCCTGCAAGTTGTTCCTCTGAACTGTTAGAAGCATCAACAAATATATTAATATTAAGTGACTATAGATCAAACAGCATCATTGTCATTGGCAGTGTTTCCAGGGGGAACGCAGGTTTCCATGAGATGTGTTATCTCTGTTTTATCAGGAACCAGATTCAGGAAGGAAGGCCACACTAGGCCAACACTTGGCGTTCCTTCCTGCTTCTGCAAGAGAATCTAGCAGAGAAGTCAATGTGTTTCAAATATGATTTCTGGAAAGAATCTGTTAATGCTTGCCAGGAATCCGGGTTACCTGGGAGGACAGCTTGAGGCCAGGAGTTAAAGACCAGCCAGGGCAACATAGTGAGGCCTGTGTTTCTCAACAGCAAATGAAGTGATCTGTTTGTCTTTTTTTTTAGCAGCAGTTTATTGTGAGTTTCCAGGATATTTGATTTAGAGGATTTTGTATAATGAGCTTGGGTTATTAAACTCAGCATTGTGTATCAGTCCTTCCAAACCACTAGTCATTAGCAACATGTGAATTGGCTAACAGCAGCCTAAATTTGTATATGCTAGACACTGCCAAAGCTACCTTTGATCAAAAAAACGTTTTCTAATTTTCTAGGCCATCTTAGCGGCTCAGAGACGAGGAGAAGATGTGGAGACTTCCAAGAAATGTAGGTACCCATGTTTCCACCGGGGACACGCGTCAGGACTCAAGGACTGTGTATTGCTGACGCCAGCTAGGAAGTGTCTAGGGTTTTCTCAGAGCACCTCTGGTTGGTGTGAGGGCAGCAGAGACTGTTGCCTTGTGCCCACTTCCCATAACTAAGAGAAAACTCTGGAATTCCAGGCTTGTAGGGCTGGATTTTGGGCAGAATTGGGGTCCCTGGGGGCAAGGGCAAACTGAAGGCCCCGAAGTCACCAGGTGGTGGAGCCCATCCCCCGGGTCTGGTTACCATTCTGGAAATGGTTCTTCCTTGGGTTAATTCTGGACCGCTCCTCTGCTCTCGCCTCACTCCAGGGGCTGCTGGCCAGAACAAACAGCACTCGATCACCAAGAACACAGCCAAGCTGGACCGGGAGACGGAGGAGCTGCACCATGACAGGGTGACCCTGGAAGTGGGCAAAGTCATCCAGCAGGGTCGACAGAGCAAGGGGCTCACACAGAAGGACCTGGCCACGGTGAGGCGCGACAGCTCTCCCTTCTCCTGGGACTGTGGTACAGGCAGGCTGTGGCTGGCGTGCAGCCAGCACCGGGAGGGTGGGCTCCGCCACCTGTGACTTCCGTGGCTTCAGTTTGCTCTTGCCCCTAGAGGCCCCCAGGCCTTGGGAAGCCAGGTCAGACCAGCTGTAACTTCCTCACAGGAGACACGGCTGCACGCAGGTGCAGGCTCCACAGTCTCTGAGAGCTGCTCTCTGTCCAGGCTGGTGGAGCGGTGGCCGAGGCCCGTGCTCTCCTGGAAGGTGGCTGCCCCGTGGGTGTCTCACTTCAGTTTTCCAACATGTCCTTACTGAACTGATGTGTATCAAGCACATCTTCTTTTTAGAAAATCAACGAAAAGCCGCAAGTGATCGCAGACTATGAGAGTGGACGGGCCATTCCTAATAACCAGGTTCTGGGCAAAATCGAGAGAGCCATTGGTGAGTGTCTGTTTTGGCAGGGCGGCCGCCCCTCTCCTGGGTGGGGCTGGTGAGCACAGGGCTCGGGAGGGCTGACATGGCCCCGGGGGCGCCCTGTTCTCTGAAGCCGCTGGGATTCTGCCCAAGAGCTGGGCTGCTCCAGGCGGTGTGGGCTGTTGGGACGATGGCGCGGACTCCGGAGTGGCATCTCAGCCCCTCCCGGGTGCACATTCCCTCCGCCCCACGCTGCTGGACAGCCTGGCCTGGGAACAGCACGTCAGTGGCCCTGCCTTGGCTGCTCTGCCCACACGCCACATTCTGCTCTCTCACGCCCCTTGGTGTGAGCGTGGGTGGAAGGCGGTGCCCCCAGGGGACTCCTGCCCTAGTCCTCCTGGGAAGAGGTGTTCATTCCCTGCCATCTAAGATCGTCCAACTCACCCTCTTTTCACAATTAGATGTGAAACTGGGTGTGTTGGGTGCTGAAAGCCCTGTGGGGGGTGACAGTGGTGCCCTCCCCCCTCTTCCCTCCCTGGGCAGATGTGGGGGCAGCTTGACACCCGGAGGGAGCTGGTGCTCAGGGTGGATGGGCTGCTGCTGCCCCTCAGCATAGCTGGGCAGGGACGCCCTGGCGCTGCCCTGTCCCTCGATGTTGCAGAGGGGAGCAGCGGTGGTCAGTGCGCCAACGGCTCGTTTCAGGCCTCAAGCTCCGGGGGAAGGACATTGGAAAGCCCATCGAGAAGGGGCCCAGGGCGAAGTGAGCACAAAGCCTCGAAATCAGCGTGTTCCGGCTGATCTCCTCTGGCTGGTTCCCCTCGACCGCCAGCACCGACATGCGTCTCCTCGCGTGGCTGAGCGGAGCACGGGGTCAGGCTTGCAGGCCCCTCCCCAACCTGCTGTCAAACTAAGAAAACCTTGCAAAGTACTTGCTTTTCCTGACTTTTTTCTCCTTCCCTCGTCCCTCGGATGGAGGCGCAGAGCGTGGCCTTCCTCGCCCGGGGTGTATGCCTGGGAGCCATTGTCAGAAGCCTGGGGGCTGGGGGGTGGGTGCTGGGGACCACCTTGCACACAGGATGGAACTGAGGGTGTCACCGGACGCTGCTTCTCTAATGCAGCTTTTAAAGAGAAGCTGGTGAAGTTTGTGTCCTGCCTGGTCTGCACTTGGCATGCTGGACCACAGCTGCGGGGGAACAGGGTTCGTCTCATGACGAGCCCTGTAGGGTCCCCAGGGGGCTCTGCGGGTCGTTCTTTCTCTGCAGGGTCGTCACCTCTGCACCCATCTGCCAGGACATCAGTTAGCCTCACGTTTCCTGAACACGAGGGACATCGTCCAGCTGCACCGACTGCCGCCCTCCCCTGGGGCTGAGTCCCTGGGACAGGCAGGAGCCCAGCAGCTGCTGAGGGTGCTGTGCCCACCAGGACAGTGATGGCTCCTTGGGACAGATGGGTGTCTGTGAGGCTGGGCAGAGCCCTCCTGTGGGCAGGAAGGGACCACCTGGCTGTGCAGGTGTGTCACCACTCTCCCTAAGGACAGCCACCCAAAGCAAGGCCTCTCAGGCCTCAGCACCCGAGGCCTTGCGGCAGAGCGTGTGGGAGTTGCCCGCGCGGAGGAGCAGGCTGCAGGCACTAGCCCCGGGGCCAGAGATATTGGCCCACGGTATTCTCTGTCAGTGCCCCAGACTAGTTCTCACACCTTCAGAGAGTCACCTTCTCTCCTAGGTGTGGAGGCCAAGTGAGGCCAGGGCTCAGCCTGCATGGCTGTGACCTGCTCAGGGGCCTCGGGCACAAAGGAACCTCAGCACAGTGACCTGCAGCCAGGATGGCTAAGACCTTCACATGGACAGTGGGCAGTAGGGGCGGCGCCATGAGGGTAGACAATGGACGTGGGGTCCCTTTCCAGGGATGGGGGATGGCGGACACGGGGTCCTTTATTGGGGACGCAGCAGGACATTCTTCCTCCCACTAGGCTGGCTCTGTGTTGCCACACTCAGGCTTTGTCTCCCACATGTCCCTGCACTGTGGTTGGTTTCGTTCCCGTTCTCAGTGCAGAGCCCCAGCAAGGTGGGCTCCGTCCAGCCTGGGCATCGGCTTCTCGGTTGTCCTTTGGAGAGTGTCCCTTGTCTGCTTCCTGAGCTGCCTCAAGCAAGGAGGTGCCCCAGAGAAATTCTCTTGGGTCTGTGTCAGGTCTGGGAGTCCTTGGAGGCCCACTGTCTTGCTGGCTGGTGACGTGTCGGTGCACTGACCTCGTCCCGAATGCTCAGGCTGCCCTCTCGGGCCACGGTGTTTATTTAGGGGGCAGCAGAGTGAAGGGACAGGGCAAGGGGTGCAGAGGCTCAGTGTGTCCCGAGACCCACAGCCTGGCCAGCAGAGGGGTGGGTGTCCAGTCCCTGCCAGGGTCTGACTGAGGAGCCAGGGCCTCATCTGGTGGTCTGTGGGTCACTGGTGACAGACTCCGGGAGGGTGATGCAGTCCTAGGAGAGAGGACTCATGCTGGGAGGCGGGGGCTGGGCTGCAGCAGTGCCGGGTTCCTCCCTGCAGGCTCCTGCCACCCGTCCCCACCCAAGGGGCTCCTACTGCATTGAAGAGGACGTTGTCAAAGCTGGCTGTCGCAGCCTCCCTGTCACTCCAGAAGGGGCAGCCTCCTCTCTTCCGGAGCCAGCACCGGCCCCCGAGTCCCAGCAGCACCAGGAGCATGAGGAGAAAGAGGGCACCACCAACCGTGGCCGGCATGGACACTGGCATAGCCATGTGCCCTGTGGGTGGTGGGGACAAGTGAACCCTGAGACTTGAGCCCTCCACAGTGGCCCCACATCCTCTGCTGGGGCTGCCTGGTCCCCTTGGCGCTTGTGGGTTCCCAGGGTTCCCCCCTTTAAAAAAGGGAGTGCGTGTCGGCTGTGTCAACATCAGACTGCAGGATGAGGCTGTCTGCAGACTAGAGTCCTGGCCCCAGGCAGGACAAGATGCCCCTTCCTCACCCATCAACAGCAGCCACTCACTGCCCCGGGCATGGGCACGGTAGGCCCAGAAGTAGGTGCCCCAGGGGCCAGAGGGGCAGAGCGGGGAGGCCCAGGGCCTGGTCTTGGTGGCTCCCCTGGCTTTCTGGGCTGGGTCAGGGCACTGGCAGCTGCCAGGGCCATGAGCCCGGCAGAAGCAGAGGGGCTGTCTGACCTGGGCCCTCCTGAGCACCCCAGCGGCAGCCCTGTGCTCACCCTGGCTGGGTGCAGGCTGCTGGCAACGCTGCCCAGCCAGGTACTCAATGTCGTCCAGGGCAATGGGCCCCAGGGCGGGCTGGCCACTCAGTGTGGCCTCAAACACAACCTGCAGGGAAGGAAAGGCTGTGAGAGGGCCCAGGGGAGATAGAGGCCCTGAGGTCCCTTGGCCAGGGCAGCCAGCCTCACCTGGAACTCCTCGGCGCTGGCCACCTCGACCTGGGCCTCCAGCCACTGGTGCCGCTGGTGCCCGCCCTGGCCCCACACGGCCAGCTGGCCCTGAGCACTGGCCAGCAGCACCCTCAGCTCCCCCTTGTCTGAGAGCAGGACCAGGCGGGTCAGGCCTCGGGTGCCTGGAGGGCACCTGCATGCCTGATCAGGTGCAAGGGGGCCACCCCCCAACCACTGCCCCAGACCCTGGCTCCGCCCACTTCCTGGGCCCCCACTGGCCAGCCGGACTTACAGAAGTGCTCGGGAAAGCCCATGTGGTACCAGAATCGGAGGCAGGAAGCCTGGGTGGCTGGCAGAGGCTCGCTGCGCAGCCAGGCCGCCTGGCCCCCCGAGCCCAGCACACCGGTTTCAAAGAAGGCAAAGTGGCCTGGGAACGAGAGAGTGAGGTGCCCGGCGGGCGGGGTGAGGCTAGCCCCTTGCCCCGAGGGGGCCCCTCCTGGTTGGCCTGCCCCAGGGTGGGCAGTGGGAGGCAGAATGGCTGCGTGTGGCCTCAGGGCCCACCTTGCCCAGCTCGGCCCCTGGATCCACCACGTGTGTACCTGCCTCTGTGCCCAGGGTGTGGTCCAAGGCGGGGTGCGGGTAGCGGGAAGGTGTAGCACCGCCGCTCCAGTCCCACCTGTACCCGCCTAGGCTGGGCCAGGCCAGGTGGCTCCAGCCACATAGGCCAGACTCGAAGTCGCAGAAACCTGCAAGGAACCGGCTGGTGACTGGTGCTGCCCAAGCCCTGGGCAGCACTGCCAGGGAGGAGCCAGGTTAGGGCGAGATCTGCTGCAGCCCACAGGCCCCGGCGTGGACACCCACCTGGCTGGGGGCAGGGCCCATCCTGGAGGAACAGGTCATCCAGGGCCACATAAGAGGGCTCCACACCTGCAGCCACGGCCTCAAACACCACCTAGTGGGGCAAGGCGGAGCATTCTCAGCCTGGTCTGGGCAGCCTTCAGGGGGTGAGGAGGAAGGGGTGCCCCAGGGCCCAGGCACTCACCCTCCAGGCCCGCCTGGCCTGCACGTCCACACTGCCCAGGCGCCAGGCAGTCCCTCCGTGGGCACTGATGCTGAGCACTGGGTGCCGCCCACCCTCCTCCACGTGGACCCGCAGGGTGCCTGCCGTGCCGAGGCCAGCCCAGGTCAGCAGCAGTGGGGCAGGAATGCCCACACGGGCTCAGCCCGATCCCCCGGGGCTCCCTAGCCTGTCACCGGGCAAGGGGCCTGTGGGGACACCAGGCCGAGCCTCCCTGAGCCCTGGGAATGTGGACACCCTCACCTGGGCTACGCAGGCTCAGGTGGTACCAGAAGGTCAGGCAGGAGGGCTGGGCCAGGGGCCTGTACTCCTCTGAGGTCAGCGAGGCCACCTGGCCCCGGGGCAGTGCGTTCGGGCTCAAGTCCACCATCATGTAGTGTCCTGGGGGTGCCAGTGTCAGCCTGCCAGCCCCTGGCTAGCGCCCCGCCCCCGTCCCTGCGGGGCCCCAGTACCTTGAGCTGTTTCCGTGGTGTGGTCTGTCTGGGGGCCCCAGGCGGCATGGCCCGAGGCGTTGGTCTGGCGCTTCCATAGGCCCTGGCCTCCGGTGGAGAAGCCACAGGCCGAGTCCTCGAAGGAGCAGCGCCTGGGGGCCCAGCAGGGGCCAGGCCGCACGGCCACGTCGTCCAGGGCCATGGAACCGTGGTATCCATCCCGGAGGCCCTCAAACAGCAGCTGGGGGCAGAAGGTGTCAGCTGGCAAGGGGCCCTGCCCCACGCCCCTGCCCCTGGGGCTCCAGGCCTCACTTGGTAGCGGGTGCGGGAGCTGGGCTGGTGGTGGAGGGTGGCCCAGGCCTCCTGCCAGCGGTTGCCATGGGTGCCTGACCGCGACCACAGGAGCGTGTCCTCCTCCCCTTCCCGTCTCATGGCCAGGCGCAGTGTCCCTAAAGGGAGGCAGCGTTTGAGGGGACCAGCCCCAACTCCTGACCCTCCCCAGGCCTCAGTGGGCACCAGGCAGGGGGCCCCAGCCCCCCACTCACCAATCTGGGGCCCGTGGAGTTGGTACCAGAAGCTGAGGCATTCCACAGGGGCTGCCGGCACCTGGGGCCTGGACAGCAGGTGG
This sequence comes from Indri indri, assembly GCA_004363605.1. Classification (NCBI taxonomy): domain Eukaryota; kingdom Metazoa; phylum Chordata; class Mammalia; order Primates; family Indriidae; genus Indri; species Indri indri. Next base: position 34,237 of record RJWJ010012458.1, on the reverse strand, counting down.
GCGCCACGGCCCCGAGCTGGGGGGTCTGTGGGGTCCAGGAGCATGAAGTGGCCTGTAGGGGACATGGGGTGACTGTGGAGATGCCCCAGGTCCAAGAGCACTCCTGGGTCTGAGTGGCCCTGGGCCTGGGGCTGCCACCCTACCTTGGCCGGTGGTGTGGTCATAATCTGGGCCACGACTCTGGACCCGGTGCCAGTGTGCATCCGTGAGGTGGCCTGTGTACCAGCTGCACGTGTCCCGCTCAAAGTTGCAGGAGACCTCTGGGGGAGCAGCGGTGTCAGCAAGCCCAGCCCACTGCCCGCCCCCTGCCCTCCCGAGCCCTGAGAAGGTGCAGGCTCAAGGGGTCCCTCGAGGCATCCGGGAGCCCCCCTAGTGGGGCAGGAGAGACCTCTGTCTCTCTCGGTGGTCGCCATGGGGCTGCAGTTCCTCAAGGTCACGTTGTCCACCCCAGCCCCCTGCTGGCCAGGGCCATCCAAGTCCACCAGACCCACGAACTCCAGCTGTGTGGGGGGAATGAGGATGAGGGCTGTTAAGTCAGGGCTGGCTCTGGCAGACCCCCCATCTGGGCTGCCCTCCTCACCCGAAACGGCCGGCGGCGTGCCCCCAGAACGGTCTTGTCCACCTTCCAGCCCCCGGCGCTGCTGCCTGGGGCCTGCCACACAAGCTCCCGGGAGCTGCCATCCACCACGACCAGCGCTAGGAAGCCTGGCCGAGGGGGTCACCATGGGTCACTGTGGGTTGGCCAGCCTTGGACCCTCCCGCATCAGGGAGCCCCAGGGGGCTGGGTGGGGAGTGGGGGTGGCCGTACTTCGGGGCTGGCTCTGGAAGTAGTAGGCCAGGTGGAGTTCGCAGCCGGGACCAGAGGGGCCCAGGGCGGGGCTGAGGACCCGAGCCTCAGGCCTCAGCTGCCCCCAGGCCCTCTGCAGAGACAGGAAGCGTCCTAGGGGTGGTGCAGGCACTCAGAGCCCTGATTCCTGCCAGGGCAACCTCTGTCCCTCAGGGCCGCGACCCAGAGGTCTCCGCAGTGAAGTGGCAGAGCCCAGATCCCTCCCTCCAGGTATGCCGCGGGCCGGTGGGTGCTGGTTGACTCACCCACAGCAGCCTCGGGGGCAGAGAGCTGCCACTGCAGCCGCCCCACACTGGCATCCTCCCAGCCCCCAGCTGTGGGGGACTCGAAGTCCGTGGTTCCTGGAACAGCAGCTGGCGCTCAGCGGCCAGGACCCCAGCCCGCCCCAGCACCCCGCCCTCCCGGCCACACTGGCCCTTACCACAGTCCTGCTCATCCTCGGCCCCCGCACACTGCTGCTGGAAGTCACACAGCTGCTCTGGGGGCACGCACAGGTCCCCACAGGAGAGATGCCCTGGATCGCAGAAATTCTGGGGCTGCAGGCTGGATGGCGGGGTCTCAGGGGCTGGGGCCCAGGGTGCGGGAGGCAGCACCTGCGGGGCGGCTGGCTCTGTAAGGCAGAACCCGGTCAGCCGGTGCGGCGACCGAACTTTCTGGGCAGAACGGGCCAGGGGTTCAGGCAGGCTCACCCAGGACGGGTTTGCAGCAGTCAGTCAGGATGAGGTCGTCCAGGGCCATGACACCTCCTGGGCCTGTCTGCCCAGTCAGGAGGATCTGAGGGCAGAGGGGGTTCAGGGGGTACCCCAGCACCCATCTGTCCCCCTGGGAACCTGCTGCCCCAAACCCTCTTCCGTCCACACACAGCTGATGTTTTGTGGGCTCCCTGGACCCCACCCTCCTCCTGTCCTCAGTACGCCCGGTCAGCCTCACCTGGAAGGGGTGGGCACTCTGGATGTCAATCCGGTCTCGGACCCAGGCAGCCCCCAGCTCCCCGCAGTGTCTCCGCAGCAGGACAGGGGCTGCGGGGGCGCCGGGCTGGAGTGTCTGCAGGAACAACTGGAGGCAGCTGGCCTCAGACCCATGCAGGTAACGGTAGAAGACCAGCTGGGGAGGGACAGTTGCTGGTCAGGGGGCCACGAACCGGGCAGACAGGATGGGAGACCTGGAGCGCCCCACCTATCTCACCGAGCAGTTGTCGGGGCCGGAGGCCTGGAACTTGGGGCTGAAGAGGACAGCAGGGTTGCCAGGCTCAGCCAGGGAGACCAGAAAGGAGCCTGGGGAGAGGGCAGGTGTGGGCCAGGGCCGACGGGCAGCGGCCAGGTGCATGGGCAGGTTCGGGTCCTCCGTGGCCTCACCCTTTGCACTGTTCCGGCTGTGGTCTCGTTGCGGCCAAGCAGGGCGCTCGGGACTGCCAGCGCTGTGGTTCCTGGCCCAGCCCTCCGAGTGGTTCCACAGGCCCAGGCCTGTCTCAAAGTCAGTGGCCATGTGGTGGCCTAGGGTGGGAGGCAAGGCTGTTCAGGCCACCCAGCAGGGCCTCCGCAGCTGATGGCCCAGCTCAAGGGGACACTGGCTGCCACACCCCAGAAGGACCATGTACAGTACACCCTATGGGACGAGCCCTTGCCGAGAGGCCAGGTCTCCCTGTCTCACCGCAGGTGAGTGGGTCCTCGTCAGACAGGTCCCCACAGTTGTCCTCTCCATCACACAGCTCGTGGGACTCTATGCAGGCCTTATTTTGGCAGTGGTGGTGCCCCAGGGGGCAGCTGGCCTGGGGCGCTGGAGTGCGGGAGGGTTAGCCTTTCAGCCTGGCCCAAGACCCCTGGCACTGGGGACGAGGCCCAAGTGGGTCTGGGCAAGGATGGGCAGGCAGGCCCCATGAGCCCATAGCCCTCCTGGGTGGGTCCGTGGCAGGAGGCCTTACCGGGCAGCCCACAGCCCCAGAACTCCAGGTCGTCCAAGGCCACAGCGCCCCTGTGGGTGGCATTCCGGGTGGCAGAGAAGGTCACCTGAAGAGAGCAGGGGTCCTTAGGACCCGTGTCAGGGCCCAGCCCCCCACTCCCCTCCCTACCCCACCCAGACCCCCAGCTCACTCGGAAGTCCCCTTGGATGCGGCCGGTGGTCACCGCCAGCTCCTGCCAGCTGGGGCCCCAGGGTCCTGAGCTCCGCCACAGCGTCAGCGTCTCTGTGCTGTGAGTCAGCTGCAGCCGCAGCTCAGCCGCATCTGTGCCACGGGGGGCCCTGGGCAGCTGCAGCCTCGCCCCTCCCTGCCATGTCCGCCCACGCCCTCCCCCACCCACGGGTGTGGGTCCTGGGGGACCCGGCCACACCTCCAGAGGACGAGTGGTACCACAGCCTCAGCTCACAGGTGGGGGCCGCCTCGCGCAGGACAGGGGAGCGCAGCACTGCGGTGGACGCCTCCTTCCCTTGGTGCGCCCCGACAGCCAAATACCAGCCTGGCCCAGGGTGAGAGGTCAGGACATGGGGTGGGAAGCTGGGGATGGCGGGAAGCGGGTGCGCCGGGAGACTGGCCCCAGCCTCACCCAGGTCAGTGCCCAGCGTGTGGTCTGAGCGAGGCCCAGGACCCTCCAAGGAGGCCCCTGCGCGGTCTCGGAGCCAGCTGTAGCCTGAGGTGCTGATGTCCTGCCAGCCGCAGGGGTCATGCTCAAAGTCACAGGTGAAGGGTGTGCCCAGGGCGGGTGAGGCCCCGTGGTGACCTGGGAGAGTGGGTGGTCAGGGGTGCCGCCCTGAGCGCTGGCCCTGCCCGCTCCTGTCTGGCCCCCGCTCACCGCACTGGGTCTCATCCGAGCAGTCGCTGCAGTCACACACGAAGTTGCACACGGCCTCGCTGGGGCTCCCGCAGTGGTTGGGGACCCAGGCCCAGCCCAGGAACCCTGCTGCTGGCACAGTGACAGCTGGGTGGCCTGGAGGCAGGTGACCAGCCATCCCCCTTGGCCCTGGACTGTCCAGTTTTAGCCCTGGAAGTTCCATGTACAACCCAGGACACTTGGAACCCTACTTTGGGACTCAGGCCCAGGAGATGGGACAGGGAGGGCCTTGGGACCCACAGAGAGCCGCCATCCAGGCTCCGTGTCAGGACTGAGCAGCTGCATCCCCAGGTTTCCACCCTCCAGAGGCTGCATGTCAGGATAGGGGGAAGGATGTGGGCAGCCCTGGGGAAGGGAATAGGAGTCCACAGTGCCAGCAAGGACTGGAGGGGCTGCCAGGACAGTGTCCCAAAGGGATGCATCGAAGTGGGGGGCCCAGGCCTCTGCCACTCCACCCAGTCCAAAGGTGGCAGACAGGCCCTGGGGAGCTGGGCCCCTCGTCTTGGGCCAGGGAGAGAATTCTTGCCCCCTCCCTAGCTAGGCCATCCCCAGGACCACATGGCTCGTCCTGGGTTCCCCCATACCCCCTTCGCAGGCCTCGCAGGGCAGTGCCTTGCACCCCTCCTGTCCCAGTGTCCGTCAACACCACCCAGACAGCAGGCTCAGAACCCAGAGCCCCCATCCTGCCACAGCAGCGGGACCAGACAACTCACCCACAAGCAGGACCAGGCTGGGCAGGAGGTGGCCGGGCAGACTCATGATCAGGCCTGAGGGAGCGAGGCCGGGGCTTGCAAGGCTGGGCAGCCAGGTGGGAACTTTGTCCAGTTATCAGCCTGCAGTGGCCCCACAGGCTGACTCTGCTTTAACTGGAGGGTTTCAGCCCCTTCCGAAGCTGCGGCCCCTCAGCCAGCCCCACCCAGTGCTGATGGTGCTGCACGTCTGGCTGTAAACGCGCCCCAGGAGGGGGCCCCTGGCCCAGGGTCAGCTCCCACCTGCCTGGCTCCTGCAGACTGAAGGTCAGACCCCGGCCGTCACGCCCACCTGCCATACCTTGCCCGGTGGAGGCTCCCACTGGAACAGGGAGGGGCCCAGGCATCCCTGGAAAAGGACTCTCCGTGGTGGCATAGGGGTGGCAGGGCCACCAGGGCTTCTCTCGCTGTGCCTCTGGCCCCAGCCCGGTGCTGGCCAAGGAGGCGGAGACTCGACCCATCCCAGCGGCAGCAAGCAGCAGTCCCGTGGGGGCCGCGAGCCTGCCCTGCCTGTCACGCAGGCTGGGGATATCATCCTCTCACGTGTTCGCCCTCCACCCGTCCTGAGCAGCCAGGTGCTGAGCGGTGCCAGGCACAGGGGTCCCTGTGAACCCAGAAACTTTGTCTTCATGGAACCCACCCAGAGTTGGGGTTAGGCACTTCAAGGCTGCAAAGAGTGTGGCATTTGGAGCCAGACTCTGCTTGTGTCTTGCCACTTGCCCTCAGGAGCTTGTCTCACCTGAGCCCTAGTTTCCTGGTCTGTAGACATGGTCACAACAGCACCTGCCAGGAGTGGCCACCTGGAGGACCCAGCGGGCTGAAAAAGGCCCGCACAACTGCCAGTGACAGGTACCCATGGGGACAAACGTGCCTCAGCCCCCAGCTGTCCCGCAGTGCCCCACCCCACCATCACCGTCCACCAAGTGTCACTGTGTGGGGGGCTCCGCAGGGCAGATGCTGAGCTCACATCCTACCCACAGCCCAGCCTGGGCAGTGGTCACTGGTGCCCCTCTCTGCAGGGAGCCCTGGGGTGGATTCCAGGAAGGGGGCACTCGTGGGCGCCCCAGGCCTTGGCCAGCCCAAGGGGCCAGGCACTGACTCCTTGCACAAGGGCTTGTTGGGCCTCCACCCAGATGTCCCTGGGGATACCAGGTGAGCTCAGGGGCCATCAGGCCATAAATAGGGCAGTGACCCCTTTATCAGACCCCAAAGGGCTGAGTGTGCACTGCCATTCCTGGGGGCCTCCGGGTGGAGCCGGGTGGGGCCCTGCTGCTCCTGTGCTCTCCCACCCCCCTGCTTCAGTCAGGGTGTGGCACAGCGCTGCCCAGGTGGGGACCCAGGGCAGGGAAGCCAAGACACACAGTCTGAGAACTGGCAGGCACAGCAATGCTTTTAATGCCCATGGGCCAGGCTGGTCTGTCTCAGAGACCTGGCAGGGTGGCACATCACCAGGGGGTGCAGAAGGAAGGAGCAAGGCCAGCCCCTCAGGAAGGACCTGGCAAGGGCAGAGTTCCGACTTGGCTGCTGGAGGTGGCAGCCTCAGGCTGGGGGGCCTCAGTAGCCATCATCAGCCCAGGTGACCTCATAGTCAGGGTACTTGGCCTTGATCTTTTCAGTCGAGACAGAGTGCTGGGCACGGCCGTAGCCCTGGAGAGAGAAGATGGTCACTAGCATTGCCTGGCCCTTCGACCTCTGCCCTGGCGCTGGGCATCAACGGTCAGCAGTGACACCAGGAGCAGGTGTGGGAGGGGACAGGCAGAGCCTGAGTGCCCCAGGGTGGAGCCAAACCCACTACGCCGATCACCCTGGGGGAGCTCTCCTGGGGAGAGGTGGCCTGCACAGTTGAGTAGACCAAAGGTGGGGGCTGTGTGAGGGCCAGTGTGTATCTGCTGGCGGCTTTTGTGAAGATAGAGCGGGGACTCTGAACCCCCCTGAGGACAGGAGAACCTGGCCAGGCCCCTGGGGTGGGCAGAGGACTTGGCTGCAGTGTCTGGGGGCCTCTCCCTTGCCCCCGGGGTCTGGCATGTGCTTCCTACCCCTGGTGGCACATGGTATGTGGGACACCATCAGGCCCTTGAGGGAAGGTTTGGCTGCCCAGACTTTGGACTGGCACCTCCGGCAAGTCCTGGCAGAGGCTGCAGGCTCACCATGGAGTATCCGTACACGTGGATCTTCTTGTCCTGGCTCTGGTGGGAGATGCGCCCGCCGCCCAGGCACTCACAGTCATAACCCTGCTTCTGTATCTCGCCCGACACTTTGTCGTAGATGTCCGCTGGGATGGGGAGGGCGGCCTCAGGACGTGCCCTGGCCGCCCTTAGGAGGCTGAGGGACTCCCATCCGTCTGCCAGCCCAGCTCTGCGCAGGCCCTTCCCCAGTGGAGACGAAGCCCCCAGGCTGGGGCAGGGATGAAGGGGAGGAGACGCTGTGCCGGCGCAGGGACTGGGAGAGAGATTGGGCGTGGGCAGGACCCTCCCACCAGGACCTCTACTTCTCTAGGCCAGCCGGACCGGACCTCTGGGCGCACTCGGGCACAGAACACGGCCGCTGTGCCCGCGGCCCCGCCCCCTGGCAGGCAGGTCCCGCCCCTGGCCGCCCCTGCCCGCCCCTGGCCGCCCCTGGCAGGCAGACCCTCCTCGCCCCGCCCCCTGGCAGGCAGGCCCCGCCCTCACCGTGGTACTCGGCCCACTTGTAGCCGCGGACGATCTCCTTGCTTTCCGCAGCCGGGGTACCGGAGGGCGGCGCCGAGTGGACCCGAATCAGCACGTACTTGAAGACGCCATCGGAGTCGATGTCTACATCAGGAATCTGAGCGAGGCTCGCCACCGCCATGTTCCTCAGAGCGCGCCAGGCCCCGCGGTCCCGGCGGCCCCTTCCCTCGCCCGACCGAGGCTGCTGGGACAGTGCGGGACACGGCTCGGGAGAGCCGCGGCCAATCCCGCGGGGACATACTGCCCGAGGCCCGGAGCTCCAGCGAATAGTGCCGCCGCCCGAGGCACGGACTGGCCAATCGCAGCCCGGTTCCTTGCAGCCCTGGACACACCGACCTCACTTAAAGGGAAGGTGGACCGGGGAAATAGGTGATGATTAAATCCAGCCGACGGAAAAGTTCCTTTCTTCGGGGTCGGGTGGCAGGCAACTTGGGAGTGGGGCAGTTAGGTGGCCCGCGAGGCCCATCGACACGCGCGGGCTCCGACCTCCTCCCCCACGCTCAGTCCGAAGGCGCCCTCCCCC
>RJWJ010012458.1:0-26485 GCA_004363605.1 Indri indri | reverse complement strand
GGACAAGCGGGACACGGGGCCGGTGCGCAGGCATGTCGGGGGCGAGAGCAGGGGGCAGAGGCGGGGTTCGCGATTTCTCTGACTTGGCGCCCCGTCTCGGCTCTGGAGGAGGGTTGGGGACCCGGGGAGGGCCTTTGGCAACGCCTGGCCTCTCCCCGTGACTCGCCCCTCCAGGGAGCCCCGGGCGCGGGCCAGGGCGCACCTCCAGGCCCCAGGGTGCGGCCAGAGCGGGCGTGCGGGAACTTCGGTGCAGTCAAAGAATCTGAGTCTCGGGACAGATCCCGACCCCCGTGGGTGGGCTTTTGCGCTGACGCACTAGCTCGCCCCGCACCTGTTGCCGGCACGCTTTCCCCACCGTCTCCCGCCGGGGGCTGTTCCTTGGCCCTTCCTACTCCAGCGGGTAAGCCCCTTCGGCTAAGGTCTCCGCAGTCCCCTCCCAGCTGGCCCGCCCTCTGCACGGGTTTCCCGCCTCCCTGTGACGTTAGGGCCTGCAGGCTGTTTGCATCCCCTCTCCGCCCTGGCAGTCGCCTAGGGCCATCCTGTGGGGCGTGGGCGGGCACCCCACTGGTCGCGCAGCCAGGCCTAGCCCGCACCTCCACTCATATGCTCTGCTTCCTCTGCCCAGGTCTCCAGCCCCTCTGGCTGGGTGGCTTGCGCCTTGGCCTGAAGACCTCCGAGTATCCTCCGGCTGCTTTCCCCAACCATCCCTGCAGGGCCCAAAGCCGGTCGGCCGGAGGAGGGGACGGCAGGGCGGGTGGCGCTGTCAGTGTGCGGATTGGACCGTTCACCGCCCGCCCTGCCCACCGCCTCTCTGGGAGGCACCGCGGCTTTCTCGCTCAGGACACATGCACGGAGGCCGACCAGGGTGCCCCCTAGAGAGGAAAGGCCTCTGAGCAGCTGGCACCGCAGGCCATAGGAGGCGGGGTAGGGCGTGTTTAAAGTGACGAGAATAGGCTTTGGTTAACACCGGCTCCTGGACGCAGCGGAACCAGGTTGAGGAGGCTCCAGCGAGAGCTTCGGGGGACCCCATCTGTGCGGGTGGGGTCTGTGCAGTAGTGACCCCTCCGTGCGAAGGCAGAGCTGGGCGGTCCTCAGGCCCACCCCGCCTCCCAGCGGGGAGCACCGAGGGCAAGGACCGGCCTCGGGGGTCCTCGAGGGGGAGCTGGAGGAGGAAGGGGTCGGGGGCAGAGGAGTTGTTGGGGGTGGGGAAGGACAGAGGAAGGGCCTGTAGGGACCACCCTGGGGTGCGGGAGAGGGACTGAGTGCCTGGAGGGGACCTGGACAGAGCTGGAGTTGGGTACCAGGCGGAGCGTGGAGGGGCGGCTGGAGAAATTGGAGGCGGGGCTTAGGAGGAACGGGGGCGGGGCCCTGAGCGGGCTTGGCGAGGCCCGGGCTGAGCCTGGTCGGACCCGCGGCTCACATGATGTCGTCTAGCAGGTTGGCGCTGGCCACCCAGTCGAGCGCGCGCGGCTCGGAGGCAGCCATGATCATGCACATGAAGGGGCGGCCGGTGCGCCGGTCCGTGGGGTAGATGGTGGTGGGCGTGAAGCGTCGGTTGGCCTCGACGAACTCGCAGAGCTGCTCGTAGACGCGCGGGAACTCGTGGCGCAGGAAGACGCCGCGCAGCCGCAGCTCGCGCTGGATGTGGATGAAAGCCACCTCGCGAGCTCGCCTGCCCGCCTCGCCTTCCTGGTCCAGGCCGGCCGTGCCAGGCGGCGGCGTCAGGATCAGCGTCTCCATGTCGGGCTCGCGGCCCCGCGCCGGGGGCGGACGCGCCGGGCTGCCGGCCGCCAGTGCCACCTTGGCGAACTTGCGCACCGTGGGTCCGGGGCTGCGTGGCGCGGGCGCAGGCCGGGAGGGGGTTCCTGGGGGAGCGGCGCCGGGCCCCACGGCCACCGACACGCTGAGCAGGAAGCATTCGGCCGGCTCATAGAGGCGCCCAGCGGCCGCCAGCTCGCGCGCATAGCTGCCCAGGGGCGCCGCGTGTGTGGCCAGCTCACGCAGCGACAGGTAGGTGGGCGAGAGCAGCAGCCCCTCGAGGCCGAAGCGCAGGAAGTTGTCGGCCGAGCCCGGGCTCGGGAAGCCCAGGAAGAGCACCCCGCGGCCACGCGAGAGGAAGCCGACACGCGCGATGCGCGAGAAGGCGCGGTGCACCGGGCCGCTGTCCCGGCAGAACTGCAGCACATGGCGGCACACGCTGCCCACGCGGCCGTACACGCAGCGTGCCTTGTGCGCGTCCCAGTCCTCGCGGCGGCACAGGCGCGAGCAATAGTAGGTGTAGCAGCTGTGGCACGACTTGAAGTAGAGGCAGGCGTTGAACATGGTCTCGGTGCGCCGACAGCGCGCGTTGGAGCACGTCATCAGGTCGTCCTCGTCTGCGCTGGGCTCCGGAGAAGCGTCGGCCGCCTCCCCCGCGCCCGCAGGCTCCTCGGCGCTGCCGGCCGAGGCGGGGGGCGAGCGCGGCGGCGCCAGCGAGGGGGCCCTGGGCCCTGCGGGCCGCGAGTCCAGCAGGCGGCGAAGGTGGTGGCCCAGGCCGTCGGTCACGGGCTCCGGGGCCTGGCCGGCCGGAGGCCGAGAGTCGATGACCAGGTCTGTGATGAGTTCGTCCAGCTGCTCCAGGCTGCGCTGGCGGCCAGAGGTGGGGCCGGCGGGGGCTGCGGGTGGATGTGGCCGCGGGCGGCCCCCTGGCAGCTCCCAGCCCCTGGCGGTGGAGCGCTCAGCGGCGCGCAGGTCGTTGTCGGTGATGGTGATTTCAGGCGTGACGTACCAGTTGCGGCTCAGGCCCTCGCCCCCGCGGCCTTTTTCTGACAGCGACGTCTCGGACAGGGACAGCGCGGCGTAGCGCCTGGGTGAGGTGGACAGGTTCACGACGACGGGCGGCCGCCGGCCTTCCGGGGACGCGCCCCTGGGCTCCCGCACCTCGCGCCCCAGCAGGTTCTCGTAGCTGCGGCCGCGGCCTAGGGGGTCTTCCCGGCGCGGCCCCGGGGCCAGAATGTTGTCCCAAGAGCGCGAGTAGTGGCGGCTGTCGCTGTCCAGTCGGGGAGGGCTGGTACCAGTGCCGCCGTGCCAAGAGGCGAGCAATGGGCCAGGGTCGTGGGGAGGCGCCACCTGCAGGGTGCGGTAAGGCCGCGGGCCCCAGTCAGCCCAGGACTGGCTGCTGCGCGGGTACGGGTAAGTCCGAGCCAGGGCGTCGCGCTCGCGGTACCGCCCGAAGTCTTCTGTATAAAAGGGGCGGGTGGCAGGGTGGGCCCGGGGCTCCTCGTGGGCAAAGTGGGCAAAGCGGGGCCCGTAAGGCAGGCCATAGGCTCGGGGTGCCTCCCCGTAGTAGGAGCGGGAGGGCGGTTCCTGGATCGGGAAGGTGCGAACTTCTTCTGCATAATAGCCGCCCCCACGTCTTGGGCTGGGCCCCAGAGGCTCCTCGGACCGGTAGGGCCTGGGACAGTAGCCATCGAAGGGAGGGCCGGGGCTGGCTGTAAAGCCGCCTGAGTAGCCCTCCGCATCCTCGGTGTAGAAGAATTGGGTGGGGCCCGGCGGGGCTGTGAAGTGCAGAGTGCGGCGCTCCGCGTAGTCCCGGGGCCCGGGCAGAGGCCCGTCGCAGTACAGCGCTCGGGGGTCCGCACAGTACGAGTCGCTAGGGGTGGGGGTGCGGGACAGCGCCACGTGGCGGGGCCCGGGCACCGTGAGGCCGTGGAGCTGCGGGGCAGCGCGGGCCCAGGACGCCGCCTCGGTGGACCCGCAGGGCCGCGAGCCCCGGGCGGCGTGCTGCAGCACCGCGTCGTCCGGCTTGATGTCCAGGCGGCAGCGGACGTGGGGGGCGGGCCCTGGGGGTGGTTCAGGCGGCGCGCAGCGGCCGGTGGCGGCGCACAGGGGCGCTATGCGGCCGGTGCCGCCCCGCTGCGGCTGCAGCTTGATGGGGTGTAGCTCGTTGGCGAGCGCGCGCAGCGCGGGGTACCCGGGCTCCCGGCGCGGCGATGCCTCGGCTCGCTTCTCGCGCTGGGCCTCTCGGCCTCGGCGCGGCAGCACGGGTGGCGAAGCGGGCGCGGGCGCCAGGCCCGGGGGCGCGCGGGGCGCGCTCTTGGAGCGGGCGCGGCGCCGGGGCTCGCCGTCGCGGGTCCGGGCACGCGGCGCGGCGGGCTCGGCGGGCGGCGGCTCCGAGCGCGCCTCCATGGCCGGCCCGTCCAGCGCCTCCAGGAAGTCGAAGCTTCGGCAGTGGCGCTTGTTGAAAGGCGCGGGCGCGGGCGCGGCGGGCCGGGCCACGGGCCGCTCACATGGCGGGCGCCTGGACGCGGGCCCCGGGGCCGCCACCTTGATGTCCTGGTACACGGTCGACACCAGCAGGTCCGGCGGGTCCGTGCGGGTCATCTTAAAAGAGGTCCCCAGGCTGGCGGCTCCAGCTCACTCGGCCTTGCGGGGCTTTTGCCCTGGAGGGAGACGCGGGTCAGGGCGGCCCTCTCCGCAGCCCAGGCCCCGCTACTCCCGCGCGCTGGCACGGCTTACCTGGGGCGCAGCGGGCGGAGCGGCCCCGGCTGCCAGCCTTGGCCACGGCCTCGGGCGCTCGCTCCATGCCGGCGTCCGGAGTACCTGCGGGAGGAACCCAGCTGTGCAGCCGCCGGGCCTGCCCCTCCCCCACCCTCTCCCGGAACTGCGAGTGACTGCGGGGCCGACTCCGGGGCAGGAGAAGGGTCCTAGCACCGCGCCCTCTGCCGTCCGCGGCCGGAATGACGGGGCGCATTGGGCCACATCCACAGACCTGCCTGCAGGACGGGCTCCACCGGTCGCCGGAGACTGCGGCCCCCTGCCCTGGTGCCCACTGCAGAGCGACCCCGCTGAGAGTGCATAGTCCGAGGGCGAGTCCCTGGGCCCTAGCCCCTCTGCACAAAGTGTTTGTCACAACCATCCCACCTGCTGGCCAGGTTGAGCACAGAGCCCCTCCCCCAGGCCTGCGAAGGCACTTGCACTCCCGAGAGTCCGCTGCACCCAGCCCAAGTGTCAACTCCTCGTGTGGCCCAGGCCAGGGAAATGCCCCCAGACAGCATACCTGGGCCCTAAAACTCCCTTTCCTTTCCAGATACCTCCTCTGACCCCAGCTATCTTGGGATGCTTAAGACAAGGCCCAGAGAACACTTTCCCCCAGCTTTGCACAAGTGCACAGGACACCCTCCGGATGTGTGAGCTCATGGCGGCCCCTCTTCCCTGGAGGCGTGAACCAGGCCAGGAAGCAGCCCCCCCTCCGCTTCACAGCAGAGGGCCCTCCCTGCTGTGGCTCCGGAAGGCTCCTTGGAAACCCATGCTTCTTCAGCCCCCACACTGCGAGATGGGCCAGGGTTCGGATGTGGACCATCGGCACCTCTGTGGTCCCCAGGGTCTGGGTCCTGCTGGTTGGGGAGGTGGGTGGTGGCAACGGGCCCCAGCCTTGTTGCCCCAGCACCTGGTCTGGGGGAGTCTGCCCTAAGGTGAGCTGGGGGCAAGAAGGGGGCTGGCCAGGCCCCTCACCTGGCAGGATCCCTAGTGGATGGCCCTCTCCGGGTCTGGACGGGTCAACCCTCTATGTCCCAGGTGTACAACGGGCTTCCTGCACGGTTGCTTTTCTGGGTCAGGCCACTAAGTCCTGGTTCTTGTCCCCACCCCTGGCTCAGCCCCATCCAAGTCTCTACCCCCCTGGCAGGACCATCCAACCTCCTGCTCCTTCCATCCTAAGCTCAAGGCCAGGCCAGAGCCGCCCAATGACAGGGTGTGAGGCTCCACCCCAGGGAGGTGACAGCGGCCTTGCTGTCAGTGACATCCCTTCCCCCTAGGGGTGGGGGTGGAGTCGGCCTCCTCCGGGGTCCTAGGCCTTCCTGAACCCACGTGAATGGCCGGGGGGGGGCGACCCCTTCCCCAGCCCGGCCTGGAGCGGCCCTTCCAGGGACCCAGTGCTCCGCCTGGGGGCGGGGACTCCCCATCCTCGCGGACGACCCTAAGGCAGCCCCCGCCCATGAGAGCGACACGCTGGGCAGCTCTGCCCCCACCCCTTACCTGGGTGCTGCTCTGCCGACTGTGCCCGGGTGGGCTGTGCCACCCCCACGCCTGCTCTTGTGTCCCCAGCGCCGCTGCGTCCCCGGCATCGGCAGAAGCTTCGAGGCAGCTGCGCCGGCCTGGCCGCTCAGTGCTGCCCCCAGCGGCAGCCAGGGGAGCCACACTTAAAGGGGCCGCTCGCGACGGGGCTGTAGTGGGGCCCGGATATCGTGGTCCGCACCGGCTCCGATTTTGTGCTGTGCAGAGTAAGGGGGCCCTGCAGCATCCCCGGCACAGATCTCGGGGTGTAAGCAGGGGACTCGTGCCCCAGGAGCAGCCTGCAAGTCCCCCAACCCAACCCCCAGGACACCTGCCTGAGCAGCTGGCAGCCTGGCAGGGCCTCAGAGCAGGGCCCTGAAGGAGCAGAGCGTGGGCCTGGGCTTCGGAGGGGGGAGGGAGGCTCTTGGAATTCACAGCCCCCGCTGGGCTCAGGTAGGAGCAGATGGGCTACTCCCTGCCCCACTGGCCTCTCCCCAGGCCCTATCCACTTCAGTGCCAGACCTGCCAAAATCGCATCAGGTACCTGGGGCCAGATGGCTCAAGTGGGGCCTGCAGACTCCTGTGTCCCCAGGAAGCCAGCCCCTCCTGGGTGAAGCCAGCATGGGCTGTCACATGGCCCACTCATAACCTGCCCAGAGACATCCTCGCTCCAACCCTGCCAGCCCCCTCCCCAAGGTGCTGGGGCACAACCCAGCTTTGCAGAGGGACGGGTTGTCACAGGTGAGGGCAAGACCTGCCCTGTTTTGCATCCTATTCAATGCAGGGTCCCTTGTGACCCTGACGCTGTTGCTCCCTGTGTGGTCCTGGGCAAGTTCACTTAATGTGGACCCACCCCACAACAGGGAACCCCAAAAGACAGCCCTGGCTGTGGACCGAAGGGTTTGGCCCCCAGTACCTGCTCAGAGCCATGGCAGCCCAGGGGCACAGAGCTCCCCCTACAAAGGAACCCGAAGGGAGATCTAGGTGGGAGGGGTGGGCCCAACCCTTGGCCCCTGCCCAGGGCGGGCGGTCCAGCAGCACCCCGCCCCTCCCATTCTCATGGCAACAGTGGCTGTGGGAACGGTGGAGCTGGGCGCTGCTGGCAGCTGCCCAGGAGGCTGAAGGCCCTGCAGAGTGCAGACAGGTGCATCAAAGGGCTAGGGCCCCCCGGTGTTTTGGGTGCAGCTGCCTGGCCCTGGCTAGGTGGGCTGGGGGCTTCCAGGTGTGGCCATGCTGATCCACCCTGGGCAGCATCTGACATGGGCAGAGTGGGCTGGCTGAGCTGAGGAACCTGGGGTAACATCCTCCTCCTACCATCTGGGCCAGCGCTGTTGGGCCACCTCCTGTCCCAGAGGCAACTGCCCCTTGGGGAAAAGGGCTTTCCTGCCAACCCACTGCAACCTGGGCAAAGGGGGCTGTGGGCTCGTGCCCTGCAGGTGGCTCTGGAGCAGGCGCAGGGAGATGAATGCACACACACAGCGGTAAAACAGGAGAGCTTTATGGTCCGGGTGGAGTGTCTGAGCAGCCTCCCAGCTCCTGCCTGTGGGCACACCTGAGCAGGGGTGCACTGGGGCCACAGTGGGAAGACTGTCCCTGGAGGCACTCCCCCCAGGAGACCTCTGGCGACACTGTCTTGCCCACCTTACTCTCCCACAAGGCTGCACGCCTGTGCTCAGGGCCAGCCGTGGGCTGTCTGCAGCCCAAGCCCTGTGGCTGGAAGCGGGCTGCCGGCATGCTGAGGCCTGGGTGAGTGCAGGAGGGCAAGCAGCAGCGGGCGCTAGGTGGTGGGTGTCCGAGAAGCCAAGCGGTCCCGGGCCCTGCCTCTGTAAACAGACCCTGGTGGGTCCCTCCTCCGCCTCAGTCAATTCCCTGAGAAATGCTGGGGACTGGCTGTGGCTCTGCCCCAAGAGGGCCAGTCGTCCTCTGTGCCCTCCCTTCCTGCAGGGCAGGCTCACGCCGGGCCTGGAGGCCCAGCACCTGCAGCGCCCAGTCCAGGGGCCGCTGATCACAAAGGCTGCCTGAAGGCCTAGAGCGCCTCATAGTCCCCACCCCCAGGGTGGTGGCCGCCCAGGAAGGCCTGCAGCTCATCCTCGGCCCTTTTCTCCCTGCTGCGGGGGGGCTTCCGCCTCCGCCGCCGCTCCTCCTTGTCCTTGTCCTTGTCCTCGTCCTTGCTCCTCTTGTGTCTGCTCTTCTTCCTTCCAGCCTTTTCTTCCTCCTGGGGCACGAGAGGGCCATCACCCGGAGGCGGGGACCAGGGCCCTCACCCGGCCCCGCCAGCCCGAGGAGGACACGTACCTCCTTGCCTTTCTTCTTCTTCTTCTCCTTCTTCTTCTCCTTGGAGGGCGCTCTGCCTTCCTTACCTGCACAGGTGAGATGCCCTTCAGTGCCCTGCGCAGCCTGAAGCAAAGGGCCTGCCCGCCCCCTGGTATGGGAGGCAGGAAGCGGTGTGAAGCTGGCCAGCACGTCAGCCATCTCGGGGCAGGGGCCCTACCTCTAGGCCACCGACCCCTCCCACCTGCCTAGTGTTGGGCGGGAGACAGGGTGGGCCCAGCTGGCCCTGGCCACAGCTCTGCGCTGCACAGGCGGCTGGGGCACCCAAAATGGTGGTGACGACGTGCTGTGTACAAACACACTCCCACCGCGACCTGCCTCTCCGTTTGACGAGAAACTTCTGCGATGAATCTCTGGTTAAGCTGCTGGGCAGGGCCAGGCTGGCTGGGGCACGGAGCCACCGCAGTGTGTGGCTGCAGCTGCAGGCCACGCCAGACTCTGTGCAGGAGGGCTGCACTTAAGAGTAAAATGAGCTCCCAATCAGCCACAGAGTGCTGCCCAGGCCATGAAATGCCTCCTGTGTGGACACTAGGTCAGCCCCACCCTCCCCAGCCTGGGGTTTGTGGTACAGTTGACACAGGCACCTGGGATTTGGTAGCTCAAACTCTTGGGTGCACAGGGGACCCAAATAGTAATAGGACTTGTCCAGAAACTCACAGACCAGTCAGCCCTGGCCCTCCAGGAGGGGCCTTGAGCCACGCTGTAGACATCGGGCAGAGCTAGACACGGGGCCACCTAGGACCTGGGCAAAGCCAAGAAGCCTGACACAGCCCCTCTGCCTCCAGACACCCACGGTCAGCAGACGGGAAAAGGCCTCCGGACTGGGCTTTCTTTTCTGAAGGCAGGTCCCTGGGCTGCCACAGGACAAGGATCAAGGGCCAAAATCCCACTTAGGCTCCAGAAAGTGGGCATGCCCCTGGCGCCCACCCACCCTCTTCGCTGCTGTCCTTGGGGACGGCCTCCAGCTCCAGTCCAAAGAGATCCAGCTCGTTCTTCGGCTTGAAGGTGAGGGCGGAGGGCTTGGGGGGCAGGGGTGGCTGGGCAGGGCCCTCGTCCTCGGTCGTATCGGAGAGGTCATCTCGCACGGGGAACTCATCCTGGAGAGGGAGTGGCTAGTCAGGCCACCATCACTCCCACCGCCATGGGACCCTGATGCTGTGGGACCCCCAAACCCAACCCAAAGTCAGCGTCCAGTTAGGCCTGAGCGTGGTTGACACAGGACACTGCTCCCACCAGCTTCCCGTCCACTCCCCAGCCTGGCTCAGGGCTGTCCCAGCCTACCCGCAGACCCTGCCTGGGAGCCCCTCACCCTCCTAGTCAGTGGCGTGCTCACCCCCCTCCGCTGTGTGTCCGACTCTTCGCTCTCGAAGTCGGGGTCATCCAGGACAAAGGACAGCATCTGTGCGGCAATGGGCCCCTCGGGGTCACTCTCTGACGAGGACGCCTGCTGGGCCTTGCCTTCCTCCGGCTTGCGGGAGGAGCCCTCGGCAGGGGCCCTGGTGCTACTGCGCTTCTCGGGATCCGTGCGCACCGGGGGACCTCCCGGCCAGGGGGGCGCCTCGGCCTTTGGGGGTGCTGCCCCCTTCTGTGGCCTTGAGGCCTTTGCGGAGGACCTTGAGGAAGAAGCAGAAGGGTCAGGTGCCCGAGGCGTGTCCTGGCCACACCCTTGAGGACCCCGCCCGTACCACTGTGTCTCTGGCTCTGAGCACGGCTGGGGGGCCGGGGCAGCAACGCTGGGGCTGTCTGGTGCCTCTGCTTCCTCCTCGCTGGACAGCGTGATGTTTTTACTGGGGACAGGGCCTGAGGCCAGCAGGGCTCTGCCACAAGGCTGGTCTTCGAAGTCCACGTCGTCCTGGAAACCTGCCACCATGGGGTTCCCTCCTATGGCCTCCCCGTCACTGCAAAGGAGGGGCAGGGCAGTCAGAGGTCACAAGGCGGGGTCCGGTGGCAGGGCCCCTACCCTATCTCTGGGCACCTCTGGTATCCGACGTGCCTTGACCTAGGGGCAGCTCTGTCTGGGGGCCGGGTCCTGGTGGGGAGACCTACTTCTGCTCTCACGGGGCTTCTGGGCAGAGCAGGGGCAGCGTGAGGCTGGACAGAAAGGGCTGCCTGCTGCCAGTCTGCCAGTGGGAGGGTGCGTGGACAATGTGCTCGGAGGGGTCGGCAGCCCAAGAGGAAGGGCCGGGCCCTGGCACCTGGGTCAGGAATCGAGGCCTGCGGGCTCTTCCTCTGTGCAGCCCAGCGTGGCCCACTGGGAGACAGCGTCTGGTGGCCTGGCGCTCTGCACCTGGGCCTCCTGGGGGCACAGAGCAGCCCTGCCAACGCCCCCACGTGCAGTTGGCCCAAGGACACTCCCAGGGTGCTTGCAAGGGCCCAGGCCCTGCACTAGGAGGTCCACCAGCCCCATCCCGGACCTGTCGCTGTCCTGCCGTGGGGCCTTGGCTCCAGCTCCCTTCTCGTCCTCCAAAGGGGCTGTGTCTTCCAGGAAGCTGCATTCGAGGCGGTCATCAGGAACAAAGTCCTCCACATTCTGGACCTCTATGGGGGCCTCTGCCACAGGGGCTGGCTCTGTAAACAGCAGGTGCTGGCACTTGACCCTTCAGGGTGCCCCCAACCCCAGGCCAGGGCCACCCTAGGGCTGTGCAGGCAGAATTGGGACCCTGGGGCGGGAGGCATGTGCCCTACCCAGGAGGTGGGAGAAGGGAGCTTTCCAGAGACTCAGGGCCACACCGCAGTGCCAGGGCACAGGGGCCCATGGTGTGGAGCCGAGGCCAGGGAGCCGCTGCACGAACCCCCTCGAGGGGCTGCCCTGGGGCCTACCTGGAGGGGCAGGTGCCGCAGGGGCAGCAGGCGAGGTCCCAAACAGCCGGGAGATGATGCTGCGCCTTGGGGGCGGGGCAGGGGCCTCCAAGGGGGCTGCAGGGGCCGGTGGGGAGGGGCAGGCTGCGGGGGCGATGGCGGGCAGCTGTGGAGCGGGCTGGGGTGTGCTGGGGCTCGAGCTCCCTGTGGACACGGTGCTCAGAGGCACGACCGGTGACTGGGAGCCTGAGGACGGGCTCTGCCCGTTGGCCGCCGGCGGGGATGTGTGGCCACGGCTTCGAGCCTCCATCATCTCGAGGAAGCTGGGGCGGGGGAAGGCAGGAAGTGAGAAGTGGGGCCCCCCAGCCTCTCCCCGGGCATTCCCAGCACACCCTGGTGGGACACAAAGTAACTCCTGGCTGTTGCCAACACTGAACGAGGGTCCTAAGGGCAGGAAACAACAGGTGTGACAGAGACAGATGACCAGCTGGGGCGTCTGGCTCCCTGCAAAGTCGCTCCAAATCTATTTCCTAGGTTTCCTTGTCCTGAGGCACAGCCCTCAGGGACTCCATGCAGAATGCTGCCACGTGGTAATGGGCGGGCCTCACTGCCCCAGCAAAGGGAGGCTTCTGGGAAGAGGAGAGGGTGGGGCTTGGTGGACACCTGCCCAGGTTACTGTGCTGCTAGCCCCTGCCCTGTCCCGGGCTGCTTGCCCAACTTTCCGTCCAAGGAAACACCAGGTCGGTTCACAGAGAAGCACCTGGGCACTGGCTCCCTTTGGGGCCAGCCTGGCAGCCAGGTGCACAGAGGCCACCATTGCTCTCTCAGCACCCAGGTGCCTTCCTGGCTGCAACTCCTGTGTCTGGAACCAATAGCCAGGGCTGGCTCCAAGGAGACCCCTAAGAGTCTCCTTCTGGGAACAAGCCTGCAGGGAACGCAGGGAGGGCCACCCTGGCTACTGGTGCGATGGTACTGTCTGGGTCCTGGGGGAGGTGTGGCCCCAGCTCATGGGCACAGAGCCTCTCTGGCTCCTCCCCCAGGCCCCAAGTCAGGTTCAGGGCTGCAGCCTCCCTGGAGAGGAAGTGCCCCTGAGGAGCCGGAGGGCGACAGGAGAGGCACCCAGCCCACAGCCCCTAGGGCTGCCTGTGCTGCCCGTGCACACTCAGGAAGATGCTGAGCTACCCTTTGCTCAGCACAGGGAGGTTCCACATCCTGCCCTGTGTGTCTCGTTAGCACAAGGGGGCTTTCAGAGTCGAGGAGCTTTCAAAAGCCTGATGCCACACTGGTGCCAATCTGTAAAACCAAGCCCCCGAAGAGGGAAAGTGGCCACAGCCAGAATGCATCAGAACCAGCCTGTCTGGCCACCCTGTCAGCAGTGGCGGGTGCCACACACCTAGGGACCAGTAGGTGTGGCTCATTCTGCACGAGGCAAATCAAGTTGGGGAGTCCACGCAAACAGCGGCCTGGCCACACTGTCGTGCTGGCCAGCGGTGGAACACCTGGGGAGTCCTGCCAGGTCGACCAAGGAGCCCCAAAGTGCTGGGGCGTGGGCAGCACCCCACATGCCTAGGCCCTGACAGCCCACCCCCAGGTAGCATCTGCCTCCACTGTCCCCAACAACCAGCAGTTACTGGGGCAGCCCGGGTCCCTCCTCCCAAGGTAAGCCTAGCTCCAATTAAAAGTGTAATGTATTTGATCTAGATAGTACTTATTTTACTCTAAATAGTTTACTACTGCGCATTTATCATAAAACCCCAAAATACAGGAATAGGAAAGG
This sequence comes from Indri indri, assembly GCA_004363605.1. Taxonomy (NCBI): domain Eukaryota; kingdom Metazoa; phylum Chordata; class Mammalia; order Primates; family Indriidae; genus Indri; species Indri indri. The sequence continues at coordinate 13,545 of RJWJ010012458.1, read as the reverse complement.
CTGTGGGCTGACAGGATGCAGAGTCGAGCCCCGGGACTGGGACTGGGACTGGGACTGCGTTCCCTTCTCTGAGCACCGCCATGTTTGAGCCGGGACCCCTCTGAAGACAGCTCATGTACCCCAGACGCGTGGTGCTCCCTTGACTGGTCCCCAGTGCACGCCATGGCCGTCTGCAACGCGGCAGGGCACCACCCTCCACTTGGGCTGGGGTACCGGCAGGCAGCCTCCGGTCAGGCAGGGGGGACGGGACTCTGGCCCTGAGGGCCACGTACATGCCGTAGTTCTGGTCCTCGGTTTCCTGCTGCACTGACAGCTCCTCCAGAGTGGCGTCCATGTCCAGCTGGTTGGTCTCCAGCTGCCGCAGCAGTGTCTCCCTCTGCAGGAAGGGGAGTAGCCAGCCCTGAGCAGGTGTCATTGTATGACAAGTGGCTCCTCTCTGCCCTCTGAGGACCCCACAGAGCTCAGTGTGGTGGTGACATGTGGTGGTCAGGACTCAGGGCAGCAGGGCCAGCTGCCAAGCGCAACACTGCGGAGAGACCTTGGAGGCCTGGACGATCTCATCCTGGTGGTCGGCACAACGCCCCGGCTGCCAGTGTGGCTCAGGGGATGCCAGTCATGGGAGCAGACCCGGACAGAAAGCACCCCTCCCATTCACACGATCTGCCCCCCAAGCTAAGTAGCCCCAACATTCACCTCTGGAGAACAAGGCCTGCCCCTCTAGTGCAGGCCTCCTGGGCAGGGCTGGCCTCACACCGGCTGCCACGACCCCCTCACGGGCAGGAATGAGTGGCCTGAGACCAGAACTGATCTGATGGGGCCTCCGGGCTGTGTGGCCACTCACATTCAGACCCAAGTCAAATAAAATACCAGCTCCAGACCCTCAGCCACAGCAGCCACAGTGGTAGGAGTGGCACCCGTGGGACAGCAGGGCTGTGCCTTTCTGCCGCCACAGAGGCTCTGCTGGCTGGCCACAGCCACGGGCTGCTGCCCTGCACCTACACCGGGGGGACTTTATAGGACAGAGCAAATAAACTACAAGCAGGAGTGTCTACAGACTAGGAGAGACAGGAGACGTTTACGGTACATGTTAATAAATAGCTAAAAGGTTGCACTAGATCACTGGAGGGCCACACTGGGGATGCCGGGGAACACAGGTGCGTACGGGACGGGCTGGCACCCAGCCAGCATCCCGGCAGCCACCTGGAGCTCAGGGTCTCTGAGTGGAAAAGGCGCCACATCCCAGCTCTCCGCTCTGCTGCCCAGCAGAGGGGGCGCGGCTGAGGCAGGCCTCTCTGCTCTGGCCGGCCCAGCCTCCAAGCCCACACACAGCTTTCTCAGGGCCTGGGATGGAGGCCGTATCCCCACGCAAGAGGCACCTGGAGAAACGGGAGAGACATGAGCGCTGCCCACTCCTCCCTGTGTGGTGAGGACTTACCTGAAGCTGCAAAAATGGAATATTGAAGAACTTATGAAGGTACTTCAGGCCGAAACTGTTCTTCATGGAAGACTCAGCATAGCGGAAATAGGAGGCACCTGGAGGTCTATTTTCAAAAAAGCAGACGGACCCTTGGTGGGGGGTGTGGCCTGGCCCCTCCTGTGCCAAGAACATACCTGGGCCTGAGGCCCCCATCCATGCTGGCCTCCCAACTCCAGGAGGCTCCTGCGGGAACAGGACCCTGCTGAGCCCTGCTCAGGGGCTGAGCTCGAGTTGCCTGCAGGTGACCCCACAGTGCCCGAGCTCAGGCCTCCCACACACCAGCCTCCTACTTTGACCCAAGTGTGTTATGAGCCCAGTGAGTCCCCCTCCGCCCAGGGCCTGTTGGCCCCTTCCCCCGACCCATCCTGGCCCGGCCCCCTCCCACCCCCCATCCTGAGAGGCTCAACCCCACCCCCAAGGCCGGGACTGGCCTCAGAGAGGGAGTGAGAACCGTGTGCCTCAGTGTCCCCCCTGGCACTGCCTGAGTGCACCGAGGGGCAGCAGGGCCGCCAGCACCCACCTGTCCAGGCTGTCAATGAAGTCGCGCACGTCGTCCGGCAGGATGACCCGGTGCTCGCCCATGTCCCGGTAGTTCCCCAGCACGCACACCGGCACGTGGGTCGGCACTTTTGGCAGCTCCCGGAGGATGTAGTTGAAGGTCCTTTGGAGAGCGGGGAGGAGACCCGCCTCAGTTTCAGCCCGGGGAAGCCAGGCCCTCCCAGGTAGCTGGTGTGGGCCTGAGCCGAGGGCCGTGACTGCCTGTCATTTCTAAGATCCTGCTTGCAAGAGAGCGAGTCACGTGTGCGGAGCTGAAGGAACGAAGCACAGGGGGCGCTGAGCCCTCTCCCGGCCTGCAGGCCCCACCTGCCCCGTCCCAGACATCTCGTCCCCAGGACCCGGCCCTGATCTGCCTGGGTCTGCCCTCATCCCGCACCACCCTGCGTCCTGCTCCCTGCGCGTGACCCCGCTCGTGGCACGTGGCTGCTGACAGCCGAGTTGTCTTTAGGGCTTTGCTCTTCAGCGGTCACTGCCAGGAAGGTTCGGTGGCCTCTCCAGGCCTGGGCCTACCGTGGAGCTGCCAGTTGCATGGCCACGCGGGTCATCCCAAATCATTTTCCGAATGGTGTGCAGAGAGAGCAATAACCAACGATACGAGTATAACAAAACCTCCTCACGAGAGAAAACCAATACCAATGAGTGGGGGACATGTGTACTCATGTTCCTGAGTTCATTCTGCACACAGTAACGTAACTAATCACTAACAAAGGCCAGGCCTGTGGCAGCCTGCAACCTTCTGCGGCCTCTGTCCTTGGGCTCATCCAGCCTCTCGTGGCTCAGAATGTGCCTCGAGGTGCGCTAGGGGGCGTGTGCACCAACCCACACGGCGCCGAGAGCCACTGTCCCGGCCGGCCGTGTCCTGTCCTCCGCGTTCGGGCCAGGCACCAGCTGAACTGATGTGCAGTTTGAGGGCTCAGCAGTGTCCGCGCCGGGTGTCCACTGGGCACTCCCTGCCAATGAGGTCTCCCAGCCCCTGCGCAAGCCTCTGCGCCATTTCTTCCCCGGCTGGCTCGCGTCCGTCTATCCCTCCTGTCCACTCCTCACACCTCAGCCTGGGTGGCAGCCAACTGTCCCAAGTGCCCACACGGTTGCTGTCCCCCAGCGCTCTGCTCCCTTGGTGGCTGTGGGAGGCGTCACGGAGCTCATCTGGCAAAGGCTACGGCATGGGACACTTTGGTGGAGCCCACATGCCACTTGGTGTCCAGACTTGACTGGATGTGGGAAAAGCCACTTCCTGCTCAGCAGGGCAGTGGACCACCGCCACCAGGATAGGAGAAAATGTCCTCCCGGTCCTGCACCTGCGGGGGTGGAGCACTGCCCCTCACCTGGCACGTGGCTCCTGGTGCCCTGCTGGGCTGGAGCTCGCAGCCATGGGAAGGTGCCTGTCCTGTGCATGGTTTTCTGGTGCCTATGCTTATGGCCACCCGGAGGCCTCTTCTGCATGTGCCAGGGGTCAGCCTTGGCATCGCAGGCTGGGAGGGTGGGTCAAGGCACATGGGCAAAGGCTGGCAGAGGTGGTGCTGGCTGGGCCATGGCCAGCAGGGAGCAGCACGCCTATTTCCTCAGGCCTGCGTGGCTGACGTGCGCCAAGTGTGAGCTCTGACCCCAGGTTAGTTCGTGGACCCGTGGCAGCCCGATGTGCCTGACGGTGGTGTGGGTATGTTGTGAAGTGAAAGAAGCTTCTGTGTGGCAAGATCCCAACGCTGCCAAAGACAGGTGCCCGCCTGTCAGGGAACTTGCTGCTCCTGCTGTTCCCAGGGCCCCTGGTAGGAGGGGCCCTGCTCCTGGGCTGCTGGTCTCCATGGGGACGCCTTCCTCCTGGAGCCCGGAGCTCACGCGTGTCGGCAGCATGCTGGCACTAAGGCTCTAGCATTTTCTGCTGACGTCTCATATGCGACTCTATGTGGAGAGGACTTGGGGGGCTCACGCCCAGTCTCCCCAGACGTCATCTGGTGCACCTCTTCCCTTTGCCGTTTTGCTATGATGAACCTGAGCTGTGGCTCCTCCTGGCGAGTCACCGAAGGTGGGGGTCTTGGGAAGCCACCAGTTCAAGTGGCCACTGGATAGCCAAGTCTTAGGTGGCGCTTCCAGAAGGACTGCAGAGGTGTGCACCTCACCCTAGACCGCCCTTTGCAACTGGCCTGAGCCTGCCCAGCCCACCTCGCCCTCCTCGCACGGACATGACCACGCGCCCTCTCCCCACAGCCCAAATGCCCAGGGACATCTAGGCCAGGTGGCACTTGCACATGCCAACAGGCACTCAGCATGACCCGAGTGACGCTGGTCTGTTAACTGGCGGACAAAGGGGGGCTGAGAGTCACGGGCAGCCGCTGCCAGCCAGCGCCCGGCCTTACCACTGCTTGGTGATGTCGAACATCATGACCACCCCGTTACAGTTCTTGTACACGTCCAGGAACTCAGCATCCAGCGCCATTTCGGACTCTGCCTGGAGACAGGAGGGAACAGGTAGGTGTGAGGCTATTCTGGGCCAGGTTCCACCCATGTGGACCACAGTCACCTAGAAACAGCCCAACAGGACTTTTCTAATCTGAAAAGGAAACAGAGCTGTTTTTATTTGGAAAAAAACATGCAGAAGAGACATTAAAACCCAAGACTACTGAGCATGGCGGTCGGAAGTTTGCCTGAAAGGGTCCGACGGGAAACACCAACCCTGCTGTTGGCGGCCCTGGACAAGCCGCCTGCCCTGGGGAGTCACTAAACCCCGGCAGCACCGTCCCCAGGGCTCATGACCTGCCAAACCACCACTCAGGAACAGAGAAGCGGCGCTGGCGGTCGGCCACCCTCGGTCAGACGTGCCTTCCAGACCTTCCCAGAGCCAGAAACCGGCTGGCTGCGGTGCTGTGGGCCACGTCAGGAGACCTACGCCAGCGGAGGAGCGGGATGGGGTCACTTAGCCCCCTGCCCTAAAGGGACAGGAAGTGGCACCCTAAACAGGAATGGGAGAACACAGCTGACACTGTGGGACGTGCAGACCCTTTCCTGACTGGAGGGCATCAGCAGCTATGGCCGGCCCCAGGGCGGCCCTGGGGAGGGAGACGCGCTCGCACGCACAGGCAGCGCCACAGCAGGGCCACGGCTCTGAGACGTGCCCTGTGCTCGGAGAGCTTGAGGCCGCTGTGACGCGGGCATCACATTTGGCCAGTACATGCAAATGCCTCTCAGGCCAAACTCAAACTGGGGTCAGCCCAAGGTGACGTCTGCCGAGTGAAGCAAAGGCAGTGGCGCTGACTTGTGGCAGGCGGCTCGGGGAGCTGTGGGCAGAACAGGGGTGTGGCTCACCTCCTGGGGGTCATTCTCCATCTTCAAGCCGTCGCCTCGCTTTTTGCACTTTCCTTGTTAAAACAAAGACAAACAAAAAATAAGGGGTGGAATCGCTGGGCTCAAGGCTGCTGCTCACGGACGACTCCCCTGTGCCCACCCTGCCCCAGCTCAAGCAGCTGCCGCTGCCCATCCCCACTGGGCTGGCTGACCCCAGAGTGCCACCACTGGGGCAGCCCGGACCCAAGGGGGCTTCCTGGGCAGCCCCTCGCTGCTCCCTCGGCTTAGGAGGAAAGGCAGAGGCCAGCGGCCTGACAGCTGGTTGGCAGGGCCTGCACTGGAAGGTGCGAGGTGGGGCCCGAAGGGTCAGCGGGCTGCTGGGCAGGGGTGTCGGGACCAAGTGTTGAGTCCAGGGTGGGGAGCCTCCCCCTGGGTAGAGCTTCTGAGACAGCTTTTTGACATCCCCTTACTTAGAACAGCCAAGACCGGGAGGGCAGTGCCACAGCCACACGGGACCTGCAGCCCTGGGTGGTGCCGATGGCCCAACCGTGGAGCTAATGCAGGGCTCTGGTGGCTCCTAAGTAATAAAGAGCTTCAGGTTTCAGCTTTGCTGGGCGCGGTGGCTCATGCCTGTGATCCCAGCACTCTGGGAGGCCAAGGTGGGAGGATCACTTGAGCTTAGGAGTTTGAAACCAGCCTGAGGAAGAGCAAGACCCTGTCTCTACCAAAAAGAAAAAAAATTAGCCAGGCGTAGTGGTGGCGCCCGTAGTCCCAGCTACTCGGGAGGCTGAGGCAGGAGGATCACTCGAGCCCAGGAATTGGACACTGCAGTGAGCTGTGACGAAGCCACTGCACTCTATCCAGGACGACAGAGTGAGACTCTGTCTCAACAACAACAACAAAAAAACACAAAGCTCTAAATATTAACTAAAAAAAAAAAAAAAAAGACTTGGCACCATTTACTTCCCTTCCCTTCATCTCCAGAATGTTCCACTGAGAAGAGACTGCTGCCAGCTGGGCCTCCCCCATCTGAGTGACGGACTGGGGCAAGCAGAACCTGAGCACAAACCAGGAGCATTTAGCTCAGCAGGAGCCGGCATGGCCCGACTCACATGGGGCCCGGCAGACAGGGCTGTGCGGCTCTGAAGGACGCTGAGCCCAGGAGGGATGCCTGCAGCCCAGCCAGACCTCTGGACGAGCTGCCTTGGCCCCCGGCTGCAGGCCCAGCGCAGGGAGGGTGGGCAGGGCCTGGCTCCAGGATACCAGGGAGGAAGCCTGAAACTCCCAAGGCTGCTTCCCAAGCCATCCTCCCTTCCAGAAGCTTCTCAACACACTGTTCATGAGCTCTGCCTTTACAACCAGTGAAGCTCAAGGCTGCTGCTCACGGACGACTCCCCTGTGCCCACCCTGTGGCACAGCCAGTGGGACAGCTCTGACCTGCCGGCCTGGCCTTGTCACTCTTGAGAACTCCCCCGTTGTCCACCAGGTCACGGCGGCTCACACCTGATCGCCCGTACTCAGGCATCGTACCGAGCAACAGTGAGGGTGGGAAGCGGAAGGTGCCTCTCCTTCCCCCACAAAAAGATCTTAAACAGGGTAACATGAGGCTATGAGGATGCTGGGCACGCAAGTGGAGCCACGACCTCTCCCTCCTGGTGCTGGCCTGGTTTTGGACCAGTGAGGCTGTCCGGGTGGGAGCTCACAGGTGGGTATGAGGGGCACGCCCCGCCCCCGGCCCCTGGGGAGCCCCACCCAGCCCATCACTGGACAGGGCGTGGGAAGCACAGGCCTAACACAGGCAGGGAGAAGTGCACGCCAGGGCTCCCTGCGCCTCTGCACCCCAGGCCCTTCATGCCAGCCGAGGGCACAGCCAGCTGCCAGGAGGGGCCTGTCCACACCACGTCACAGCTGCCATGGCATCCAGCCCAGGACTGACCCCACTCTGGCAGCCCGTCCACAGGAAACCCACACCCCCCTACCCAGCGCAGACCTGGGGGCACGGCGGAAGCAGGGGCTCGGGAAATCCTGTGATTCCAACAGGTGAGGCACAAGGGTCCTCCTTCTGAAGTGCCCCAGGACCCAGCCAGGGCGTGGAGACGGCCGAAGGCCACTTAGCCTGGGCCACTGGGTGTCCACGTGCACACTCTCTGCGGTGGCAGCGTCTGGGAGCACCAGGTCTGCACAGCTGCCGCGGGAGCCACTGAGGGCACCAGCTTTCCACCTTTGCCAGCCAGATCGTCCCCCTCAACCCGGACCCACCCCAACGAGCACAGGCCAAGTGGGGAGGAGCTGCGCTCCGAGCCAGGGCAGCCCGCGGAAGGCACGTCCTCTCCAGCAAAGACCCCACGAGCCCAGGGCCCAGTGAGAGAGCTCAGGCCTTACTCGTGTCTCTGTCTCACAGACGGCTGGCACCAGGGAGGGACGTGCACTCCCACTCAGAGGACCAGACAGGAACATGGGGCCGAGCTGTTGTGCGCACGTTGTGGGGCCTGCTGTGGCCCTCCCAGGACTCCCAGAAGTTTGGCTGGGGGTCTGTATGTGGGCTGGGACCCTGACAGGGACCAAGCTTGGTGAGCCAACAGCCAGCGGGACACGTCCACCTAGGGGGACGGTGGCTTCAGAAGTGAAGGAGAAGGAGCTATGGGCACAGCAGCGCCTGGCTCCCGGTGCTCTGCCAGCAACCCTGCAGGAGGGCTCCTGAGATGCCCCTGGCCCGGGCCTGCCCTGCGCTGCTGCGGGCTCTGCGGCTCAGCGATTGAACATGTGCTCAAGGCAGTTCTGACAGACCTGCCGCCGTGCTCCCGTCCCTGCCACCACAGATGCAGGCAGCAGCTGATCAGGACCTGGACCTAAATGAAAACAGTTGGCAACCACCCAAAATCTCCAACCCCTGGGACACAGCTGTGACACGTCTCCGGGGCACACCCTGAGAGGGGAGCGGAGCAGGAGCCACGTCTGACCAGCACCCGATTAGCAGCCACAGTCGGTGCCGCGGCCTCGCCGCGTGCGTGACAGGAGGTGTCAGGAGGGAAGGAAAGCACTCACTGTTCAGAGTGAGCACGACACCAACAGAACAACACCTGAGACGGGAAGATGCACCTCACCTTTGTCAACCACGTCCCAGACTTCAACTTTCACGATGTCATCCGTGGCTGAAATGGGGAAAATCCTAAGATTAGGACCCAGTACGAACTTCTAGTTTCACAGAGGTGGGCTTCTGCTTGCCCCTGTGGGGCACCAGCCCCCACCACGCCCCTGCAGGGAGGCGGAGCCGGACGTCAGCATGGCGTCCCCTCCAGGCATCGTCCAGTGCTGCCGCTCAGGAGAGCCGGCCGCAGGCTGGACGCACAGCCCTGCCCTGTGGTGGTGACCTGCCTCACGGGTCTGTTTCCCACCTGAAAGCTGCCCGAGGCAGGGTCCGGCCCGGCTTCTCCCCTGCAGACCCCGGGGCCTGCACGAGATCCCTCCGGCTCCCGGCAGGTGCTGTCATGCAGGACAGGTCGGAAGGTAACTGTCCGCCTGGGTCACCTCCTGCTGACCCTGTTTTTTCATCCAGTGACCAGCTCCAGTTCAGTTTGAGGGCAGTGACCACAGCCCACTGGGTAGGCTGCAGCTCCATGGTCCCCGGGCCCCTATCCAGCCAGGCCCTCTCCACAGGCTTCCGGGAGCTGCGGGTCCTCCTCTCTTCACACCACGCGAGGAAGGAGTCCCCTGTTGCGATGCTCCCTCATGCCCCAGCCCCAGCAGCGACCTCACACTCTGGGGCGTGTGAGGGCCAGGTGCCAGCGGAGGTGGTGGGCACTCGTGCCAGCCTCACCCCAAACGGGGAGGGAGGGCTTCTCCGCCGGCCCTGAGGGCTCGGGGTCCTGGGCAGCCAGCACCACCCCCCAGGGGGGCAGCAGCCAAGTTGTCCCCAGGCAGTACTCTCGGCTGTCCGGAGCGTCAACCATCACATCTCGGGAGTTGGAACTCATCTCCTGAAAGGCTCCCACGTGTCCTATCCCACTGTTAACTCACTAGATTTTTTTTCTAATAAAAACAAGAATGTTTAAAATGGCTCAGCGGCCTTTTGCTGTCAGGACTCCCGGACAGGCCAAGCAGCTGCTCTGCCTCCTGTGGCAGCCACAGTCTGTCCACAAGCCGTCCCTTTTCCTGGGGGCCCAAGTGCACAATGTCCTTGGCGTTCCCCACACGTGCCTCCCCCATCGGCTGTGGCCCCAGCGCCCAGCCCCCCGCAGGGGAGACCGGGGAGGAGGGGCCCGTCCCAGCCAGCCAGCCACCGCCCATGAATCTTTCAGCGGTACAAGCTCCACGTCCCTGCGAGCTGTGGCATGAGGAGTCCGGGCATAGAGGAGCGGGGGCTCCTTCTGCTGTGTGGTCTGGGGCCCTTCGTCAGTCCCCACCCCGCATGCTGGGACCGGCTCACGTGCAGCTACTGCCCCAGGCCTGCGTCCAGCGTGAGAGTTCGACCTCCAGACAGCACGTCCCTAAGTGCCTGCGCTCACAGGGGCTCCACACGCAGTCCCCTCAGCTGGGCGCCTTGGGAGGACCCAAACCTGGGCCAGTGTCTCCCAGGAACCACGGCACAGAGGGAGAGGAAATCCATGCCCGAATCCCGGCGGGGGGTGGGGGCACTCACTCTTGTAGTTCCAGTGGATGCTGGTGACCTGGATCTCCTGCGTGGGGATGTACTCCTCCACGAACCTCCGGCCCTGCAGCCGCTGCCACAGCGCAGTCTTGCCCGTGTTCCTGTCCCCCCGGATCACTATCTTCACTGCGGGGAGAAAGACAGTCACATAAGACAAACCAACCAGAGCTGTACCTTTGAAAGTAACTTCAGATATACAGAGCCTGTTCTGCTGCAACACCATTTTTATTTCTCAGGTGACTGCCGCACAGGGGACGATTTGCACAGGTGGGGACAGCTCCCAGGGCATGAGGGTGCCTGGCAGGCGGTGTCCTGCCCAGAGGCTACACCTGGGTCAGGATTTTACCTGGAGGACATTAGTCTTTCCCAGAGCCTGAGGCCAGGACCCCTGGACCCTCAGGGCCAGGGCCAGCCTGCTGGGGGCAGGGGTGCTCTCCCAATGCAGCGCCTGTTTCCACTGAGTGCTCTCAGCCAATTTTCTACTGCCCTGGTGTTTTCAGCGCACAGCTTTTTAGAACACCACACGGGTGGGTTACCAGAGAAGGCCCATATCCTCCTTCACTCACCACACAGGCCCCTGCTGAGCGGCCTGAGCTGCCTGTGAGCGTCTGAGGGTCAGCCTGCTGGGGGAAGGGATGGGCACTCCCCACGGATGGGCGTGGCTGGGGTCAGAGGCACGACTCGGTTTACTTTGGAAAGGTGACTTGGGGAGCAGTTAGGGAAAGCACAGGACCTGGCAAGGATGGGAAGGGCCTGCAACAGGGGCGGGGAGAGGGCCTGGCCCCTGGTGACAGCCCTTGGTGGGGACTGGAAAGAAGACGCCATCGAGAAGCTCTCTGAGGTTTCAGGCTCTGGAATCCGCACTGATGGAGGCAGCAGTGCTGGGCTGGAAGCCCTGAGAGGGCCTGCGGCGCTCACTAACCAGGGCGGACGCCACAGGCAGTGTAGACAGCAGGTGGTGTTTCACACGTGGGCCTTGGTGAGACCACCAGGGGCCCTGGAGAGAGCAGAGGCCCAGGAGGGGAGTTGGGTAAGGGACTGGGCAGACAGCAGGGGCCCAAGGCCAGAAGCAGGTGGAAGGTTCCTCCAGACTCACTGCTCTTCCCCGAGTTGTCTCCCGGACTACAGCGACACCAAGTCTGCCCTCTCCAAATCCTGTGAGAACTGAGGACCTGGGCCCCAGGTGGAAACGGCACCTGTGGGAGCTGGCAGGTGCGCCCTGACCTGTGGCATGTCCTCCTCCTGTGAGGAGCCTCCACTCCCACAGACCCTCAGCTCCTCTTCCACGAGGCTTATCCACCAAATTAATTTCCTCACCCCATTCCACATGTCCCCAAAGTCCCAACTCCAGCCATCTGAAAGTCTCTCGTGAGATCTCAGAACTTGTCCTCCAGCCTCTGGATGTCACCAGAGCACACAAGAGGCCCTCACCATGAGGCTGTGGCCGGCCCCACACGCACCGTGACGAGGAAAGCCAGGATGCCCGTGTGCTGGGCCTGAGCCCATGTGCACAGGTGTGTGGGAGTCCACGCCCACAGCAAGGCCTCTCTTTCCCTCTCTGGGGACCAGGCGGACAGAGAGGCCCACTGCAACCTAACCTACCCACGTGGCAAGCTCCCGGTATCCCCAGGAGGCCGCTGGCCAGGTTTGAGAAGGAAGACAGGGTATCCAGACGCAGCCACAGGAAGGCACTTTCCTTCTGTTGGTCACCAGGATATGACAAGGAGAGAGTAACAGCCCCCTGGAGTGGAGGGGCAGGGGAGGATCAGAGACGGGGAAAGCAGGTGCTGCTCTCCTTTGCCAGGCATGGACGCCAGGCAGGAACCTGAGGACATGCCCGCTGTCCTGGGCTCGCCTGGGTCGTGCCAGCACCGACTGCTTTGACGCATAGCTAACACGTCTTCCAGGCAGTGCAGCAAGCCAGGCTGTGCAAGCATCTCATTGGAACTTCGAAGTGAAGGGGCTGTCATTCCACATCCATCCTGCAGCTCAGAGACCTTAAGTAACTGCCCCGAGCCACACAGCGTGAGCAGGGCCCTGCGGCAAACCCGGTCTGCCAGGGCAACTGCCTGTCCTACTGGCCCACAGGCACACACTCTGGGTTGGCCACTGGGCTCTTTCTTGCCCCCACACGATTCTTTCGATTTTCTCCGATTTTCATATATTTATTTTGTTTTCTTATATAGTATATAATTACCTAGTCTTTCCATTTCTTCTTTTCGGGGCTGGGCTTTAACAATGCCATAGCTAGAAGATGTAACAGCGGGTGTCTGTCCTCCCCGGCACAGGAATAACCACTTTAATATTCTGACGAATCTGTTCCTGATCTTTGTATTTTTAAAGAAAATTCGCTTTGATTTTGTAAGAAGGACACGTCTTTGTAAAGGATTTAAACGAGGTAGAGAAGTACAAAAATTAACGTAAAAACCTCCACATACCAAAGCCAAAAACTCGCACTCATAACCTCTACGGTGTGAACGTCCTGGTCTGCGCGCTCTGTGGTGTGAATGTACAAGTCTTTCCAGTCTTTTACTGCGTGAAGTCCTGTCTACTCCCGATTAGCCAAAGGTCTGTTGCTGCTGTTTTCTCAAACGGATATTAAAAATCATGATTCTCCCCTTCAGTCTCTTGAAGTGAATTATATTAACAGATTCTCTAAGGTTAAGCCACTCTCGCGTTCCTGGGAGGTGGGCTGGGAACACTGCAGGTTCAGTCGGCTGGGTCTGTTATTTTGCCTCCTGACCCGTGGGCGACACTGGTGTGCGGCTTTCCTTTCTAGAACTATCCCTGCTTGGGTGAGCGTCAGGGTGACATTGGACACGTGAGATGGATGAGTTGGTGAGTATTCCTTCTGTGCTTTTTTATTTTCCAGAAGTGTTTGTTAAGGCTTTTTTGTTCCTTGAATGTTTGGTGGAATCTCCAGAGAAGCCATCTGGTATTTTCTCAGGGCTTTTTTACCTACTGATTCCATTTATGTCAAGGTTATAGGACTTCAGGTTTTCCTGAGCCAATTTTGGCAAGTTTCATTCTTCAAGAATTTATAAATTACATCCAATTTTCCCAAACTTACTAACATGACATTGTTTAAAATTCCTCTCATATTTTAGACTTCTGGAGCAACTATAGACGACGCTTAAACAACCCAGGTTCAACCTGTGAGGGTTCACTTACATTTGCATTTTTTTCAACTAAACATGGACTGAAAATACAGTTTTTGAGGGATGCAAAACTGGTGTATACAGAGGGCTGACTTTTCGGACACGTGGGTCCTGCGGGCCGACTGCGTAAGTCTAGCATATGTGGACTGCGGCAGCGTTGGCGCGGGAGGGTGTCTTGGAACCGGTCCCCCAGTGCACCGAGGGATGACTATGTACACATATGTCCATTAATTAGGTTTATTTGTACATATTATCTTTTACTGACCTCTCCTGCCAGGTATGACAAATTAGTCTTTTCAAAAAATCGTCTCTGAACTTTATCAACCCTCTTCGCTGTGTACTTGTGCTGTTTCTGCTCTGGTCTTTACGATCTTCCTACCTGCTTTCTTTGGGTCTGTTCCACTGTTCTTTTAAAAAAATGTCTA
>RJWJ010012457.1:0-41990 GCA_004363605.1 Indri indri | reverse complement strand
ACAGGTGTTTAGGTTACGTATGATGCCCTTGCCCCCCCTTCCCCCCAAGTCCCAGTCCCAAGCATGTCCATCTCTCGGAGGGTGCGCATTGCACCCTTTGTGTATGCATATATCCGTCCCCTCCTCCCCCTCGCCCCTCCCCCTTCCCCCTCCCTCCCTACCCGACATCCAATAGATGCTATTCTTATATGTACGCTTACGTGATGTTCAGTCACTACCAATTTGATGGTGAGTACATGTGGTGCTTGTTTTTACCTGAAGAGGACCCTAGCACACTAGCTGGAATCCCTGATGCCTCTCTGGCCATGTGAGCTGGAAGCCCTTGCAAACCTGTCCGGTCCTCCTGGCCACTAGCTGGATAACTGCCTGGTGGGCCAAGGGGAGCCTAGTGAGAGGGACCCTCCCCCTGCTGAGCAAACCTAGAGGAACTTAGAAAACATCCTAAGATGAGCCACCGTCAATGTCTGTGTGGAGAGCAGGGGGGCATGAGTTGGGTTGATTTGGTGGCTATGCTTTCCATATCGTGGCTACCGCTTGACAAGCGTAATGTGCAGACTTGAACCGATTGCCACTTCAAGAGCAGTGGCAGTGGAAAGTGGCCTCATGCTCTCTTCCCTCCCTTCACGCACCTCCAGCCTCTCGTGGCTGCTGTTCTTCCTTTCAACCTGCTATTTGTTGTCTGTAAGAGTAAATCACCTTTAGAGAGAAAACAAGTGTTCTTTCCTTTCCATCAGTCCACAATGGTGTCCTTGTAGTCAGAATTAGGGAAATGGTGGCAGTGGGTGCTTGGGGCCCTTAGTGCCCCCTGACATCTTTTCACAGAGGGCAGCTGTGCCCCTACTCAGGGATGCCAAGGTTGGAGTGATAGCTCCCTTCTGTCAATCAGGCCTTTCTTCCCAGTGCCCAGACCAAGCCCAGATACTCTAATCATAACCCTTGGGTCTGGAGCAAATGACTGCTCAGAGTCTATTGAGGGTGACCCAAGCTCTATTTCAATTATTACCACACTAAGAGCTGGAGACCACGCCAGGTCTCTCCCCTCAAAACTGGGTGTTCAGCAGGCAGCCACTCCAGTTCCCAGTCTGCCCTTTAGAAACCACACACCCTTCCCCATCTGACCTCTTGTCAGCCATCTTTCCTCTTCATCCTTATCCCACATCCTTGCCTACTTCTCTCCACTACTAGAAAAAAAGGTTAAAACCCAGAGCCAAGGTGCAGCTTAGCAGCTCACACTGGAAACAGGTTGGTGCTTGTAAAGTGCTTTTCATGAGTGACTTCACACATCTTGGCACTTCTAGAAGCATAGCCTGCATGTGGAAGAAGCGGGGGGGGGGGTGCTGAAAAATAAGAGCAAACGAGCCTTATATATAGCTGCAAAGTGCCTTGAGGTGGTGTTTGTCATTGAAATCAGATGATTTTGCCCTCTCCACCATGTCCTGCTGCCAAGGGTCAGCAAAGTCAGTTTTGAAGCACTTTGCCTTAGAGGTAGAAAAAGACCCCAGCTATTTCAACAGCAGCTTCTGGAAGTGGGGTGGGATGAGTGTCGCTATAGCTCTGCCTCTCAGTCTCTTTGTTTCTTACCCCAAAGTCCCATTCGTTGTAGATCCCAGAGAAACCAGGGTGGGGGTGTGGGTAACGGTAATCCCTGTTCTTCACTAATGGCTTGATGTAAGCAGTATGGCCTTTGTTGAGGATGTTTCAGCTGGGGGGTTGGGCTGCTCTTGCTTGTCACCCAGGAGAAGGGCCTCTTGCCAGGTGGGGCCATTGCTCATTGGCCCCTTCCACTCCGCTCCATCTTTGGCCAGGAACCTGAAGAGTTAAAAGTCTTTACCTTGTTGCAATGAAATTATGGCTGGCAGTGGCGCCGCTGTTTGTTCAACAGACCTCCACTTTTAAACAGTTCACAAAAAGTTCATGGGGCAGCTAAAGATTATAAGAAGTGTGTGCGTGTGTGTGTGTGTGTGTGTGTGTGTGTGTGTATGTGTAGTCCACAGCAGGATCCAACAGTGTGTACCCCTCTTTTGCTTTTTTATGTTTAGCCCCAACCCCGTCCCCCAACATACAAATGACACTGAAAGGCACTCCTGGCCTCCACCCTCCATCTGACCCTGTGCATGTGAGAGCACTTCATTCTGATGGCTGGTGTCATTTATCTGTGCAGCATTAATATTGAAAGCCCCGAAGGACGAGCCCTGGTGAAGGGGAGAAGCTTTGAAAGCACCCAGTGGGCGCAGGTGCCTCTAAGCTGCAGTCACCTTTCCACTAAGTCCAGGCCCTTTTTACAAGGTGACTCTTAAAAGGAGGTATTGTACGGGGCAGCTTGTTTGAAACAAGGGGAGACAATTTTTATTAATAAGAATGGGGACACGAGAAGATTAAGGTTCCTTAGGCACATGCTTCTTCCCTCATCCTTTTCTTGGGGGTTTGATTAAGTGATCCTTTTACTCCTGATGTAATTTCCTCATTTTATTGTGGTGTGAACAGTGAGGGGATGAAGCCCGATGACACACCGGCACCAAGGAATGTGTTTTCTATCCGCCTACCCAGAATGTCTTCCTTTTGTTAGAAGGGGTGGCAAGGACTGGGGAGGGGACACTGCCTTGAATGTGCTTTGTGGTCTGCCCAGCACTAGTGGTGGCCTTCCCCGCTTAATTTACAAATTTGAAGGATGGAAGAAAAGCCCATGGGCTCCCAAAGAACCTTCCCCAACACCCGAGTCAGTCTTTTGGGGGTGCTGTGGTTAGCCCATTGGAAACACCCCGGGCTGTGTGAAGAAAGACTCTTCCTAGGGAAATAGCTTTTCAGAAGCCCACCACGCCTGATGCATCTCTGCAGATTTCTGCCTCTTTCTCAGGCGCTTTCCTTCTCTTCCAGCTTCATTGTTGAGCTCTAACTATGCGTGGTGTGTCGGTGCGTGTGGATTTTGATTAACAGACGTTGTTCTATGGATGGGGGATGCTGGTGGACAAAAGACCTAGTTAGGACAAAGAAATGGGCAGGGAGAGCCTGGCTTTTGGATTCAGTCCTCCCAGGTGCTCCCCCACCCCCACCCTCAGTCACTTCTGCAGAAGAGTCGCTGGACCTGGTGCCTCCAGCCCAACCAACCTGGCAGTCTGCTCCGTGTGCTAAAGTGTAAAAGCAAGCATTTGCATATTTTTTTCCTGCTAACAAAGGAAATGTGTCGACTTAGGGAACATTTGGGCTTTCGGAAACTGTGTGGGTGGGTGTGTGAGGGAGGAGAAAGAAAAGTTCCCCTGATGATCTGCACACCAATTATTTCACACCCAGTTTTGGGTCCCGTGGAAAAATGCCGTGGCCAGTCCTGGACAGGGGGGCTGAGATGTGTTTGTGAGCAGGGAATTGCTGAGGGCCATCGGTCCCAGGCATTAAAGGCTCCCCTACTTATTAACCCAGCATTTAACAGCAGGATATGGGCTGAAGCGCAGTCAAAAGAAACGGCTCAACCTCCAAAGAGCAATTAAAATCCTGCACGAGGATAAATCACGCGCCGTGATAATCCTGTTAATAAAATGCAGCTTGTCCTGACCCTTCACTCATGCAGCAAACTAGAATGTGATGTGGGTGGGGGTGGTGGGCAGAGGAGGTAAGGGAGGGTGGGAGGTGGTCTGGGCTCCTCTGCCTCGGCAGCCTCCCCCTCCTGGGAGGTGGAAAATGGGTGGCTTTTGCCCGCTCCCCGTGTGTGCCAGCGGCTTGGAGCCCATCAGCCTGGGCTGCTAAGACTTCTGCGCTCGCTAATGATTTCTTGTCCCCAGCGAGCAGGCGTCATTGAATTACTCAGCCACCTCCCTCTGCAGCTCCCAGGCAAAACCACCCAGGCAAAACCACCCGGGTTAGGTGCCTAATCTAATCTAGGACTCAGGTGGGGCGGCTCACCAGCCCACCAACTCTTTTTCGCCTTCAATCTCTAAGTTGTACACATGACAGCCTTGGAAATTCAGCCCTAGTTTGAGCCCTAGACCCGCTGCCACACCTTACTCTTGTGCCTTCCACCATCCTTGCACCCTTTTGTCCCCAAGAAGGAGCAGTTTGTGCTTCCCAGTGATCCAGCACCCCTGGACCTATTGCCATAGTCTCCCCTTGAATAGTCTTCCCTGCCTTCTTTAGCAAGTGTCAGGAGTGATTCATTTTTTCCTGACCACCATACACTTTCGAAGGCTGGGAGAGGGGGCAGGCAGGCATGCACAGTGGTACACCTTGGATGAGTGCTGTGCCTTGGATAGGGCTGCCTGTTTCGCTTTGAACTCTTCCCCACCCCCAGTGCCTCCTACTGGGGAAACTGCACCCCCCTCTGCTCTACATGCTGTACATTCGGGTTCAATGTGCCCTCAGCTCCTGGACGTCTGTAGACATCAAGCACAGCCTGCCTTCTCGAGTCTGCCTCTTGTACGAATTGCCTAGAAAGAGGCCTTCTGGAGCTCCCTGCTTGGCCTTCCTTTACTCAACCTCGTGGGTTGTTTTGTTTTTTTCCTTTTCAACAGACTAGACGCTTGAAGCAAAGCTGCCATCCCGGAAGACGACATGCTCTCAGCAACCCCCCTGTATGGGAACGTTCACAGCTGGATGAACAGCGAGAGGGTCCGCATGTGTGGGGCAAGCGAAGACAGGTGAATGTGGCCACCTGAGCCAGGCTTGAGGCGAGAGAGCTGGCCTCTTCCCCTGAGCTCCTGAGTAGAGCCCACACCGAAGCCCCCCGTCACCTTCTCACAGCCACAGTGGCGCAATGGGGGTGGGGGATAAAGCTCCCGCCTAGGCGGCAGCCCTTGATTTACAGTTTTAACAGGCAACCCGGCTCAGCGAAGCATTGCCGCCCTTTAAAAGATTAGCCCCTAAAGCGGCCTTTCAGTGCACTTTCGTCCTTAATTTATTATTTCATATTTATGAAGGAGAATTAATCCCAGTCTATATGCTGCTTTAACTCTAAATGTCAGGAGCGTGGGCCCAGGTGGAGCGGCATTCCACGTGCTTTTAAAACAAATAGTTTGCTCAGTAATAAATGGGGAGAGAGCCACCCTTTCCTTCATTTAAGCCCAGGATTTCTCATTGTCCTCTGCTGCCTGTTCAGTGAGGCCATTGGCCCCTGGTTTTAGTCGCCCAACAGCTATGTTGTGCTCCCTGATCAGTAATTTTAGAGTGCGGGGTAGAGGCAGCTAAGCAGTAGATGATTGAAGCTGCTCTTCAGGGTAACGATGAAACTTTTGCTTTGCTGCTTGTCAGCAATTTTATCCTGGGGATTTGGAAGTTGGCACCAAGCACTTTCTTTATCGATGCTCTCTGATAACAAGTCCCAGGGCAGCCGCAGCAGCCTGGCACAGATGTGCAGCTTCCTCTTCAGCCTGGAACAGCTGACGTTTGTACGAAACTAGTGTGTATCCCCCTGTCATTTTGATAAAGGCGGTCAAATATGGCTTCCTTAGTCACCATGGAAACCAGTTTCATAGGCCATGGTGTCTAACTTTGTTTTGGGAAAAGTTTTGAAAGTCTGCCCTCATGGGTAATACGGAAGTGGTTGATGAGGCGACCAGCTTGTAGACTCCAGCCTTCCAGTCCCCCTTGGCCATGTGACTACTTCATGTATACCCTCCAGTAGAGTTTATAAGGGTTGGCTGGGACAGCTGAGCTCGGATCTGCCTACCTAGACTCTCTAGAGAAAAAGATCTCATGGGGAGAAGTGGTTGTGCTTAATTTCTGGCTTACCCACCTCGGGGACATACTTGTGATTCATGTCCCCACACATGAAAGGCCCTGCCTTTCCTTTGTTTTTTTCTGGTCAAGTTGAATCACCATTTGGGGGGCAACTTTCAATATGGGCCATTGTGAAGGAGGTTAAGGACAATTTAAAAAATTGGGTTAGCAGAAACTGGTTTGTTCTGGGAGATATATGAAAGATGGATTCAGTGAGGAATGCTTTCATGAAGTTGGTGTATCCTTTTAATAGGAAAATTCCTGTAAATGATGGTGACACTTCAAAAGCCAGACTGGAACTGAGGGAAGAGAATCCCTTGAACCACAACGTGGTAAGAGATTAATGGCTTCTGTTGATGTGATATCTGAATATCAGTGATCTGTAATCAATCATATTAATTTGCATGCCATAAAGGGCGGGGGAGGAGTGGGGGGTTCAGATCAGGGCAGAGGAAGGAGGAAGCCTGTGCTATAGGGCAAGGCCCCTACCCAAGCTCTTCCTGTCTTGCCTTCTTGATGGTGCGCTCGTTCTGATGTGCTTGCTGCATATGTCCCCATCTCCTAGTGACTGGTAGGTGACTTGCAGCCTTTTCTTCCATAAGCTATGTACCACATCAAGGCTCCCAGCTGGATAAACTTCCGGCTACCAAGTAGCCTCTTAGGGTTTACCTTTCCAGTAAAATATGAAACACAGGACTCTCTTCAGACACCAGGGAGAGGAAGTCAAAAGATGCAACCACAGTTTCACCCATGGCCTCTTTATTGATTTAGAAATGAGGCAGTTAAAGTCCTCTGTTCCTGATGTCCCACTGAAGATTGTGTCTTGTTCTGTTAAATAATACCTACCTACACCCAGGAAAAACAAAGTGAACACTGCTCCCCATAACCCCTAACAGGCCTGGGGAGGGCTCATGTGAGTTCTGTACCCCATGAAAGTGGTACTAAGAGTTTTGGATTTGGAGTCTTCTCAGTTGCAGCAAAGTTTTGCTGAGAAGATAAAATTTCCAGAGTTGTTAGGTGACTGAATTAATATATGGGCCTCCAGTCTAAAGGGATCAATGTTTTCCATGCTTCTAGGTTACTAGGTGAACAGAGGTGAGAAGGCAGGCAGCAAAGGGATTTAGATCAGTGGGGAGGGGCAACAGACCGAAGGAATCCTGTCTTTAACCCTTTCTGCTCGAATGTTAAGGTTGATGTCATGTGAACTAGTTTGTGGTGTCTCTTCGGGTTGGGTGCTGCTGCTTTGAAGGAGTGTCCCAAGTAACACCCTTGTTGTTCTTCTGCAAAGGTGGACGCAAATACTGCCCATCGGATTGATGGCCTGGCAGCACTGAGCATGGACCGCACCAGCCTGATCCGGGAAGGGCTCCGGGTCCCCGGAAACATCGTCTATTCTAGCTTGTGTGGACTGGGCTCAGAGAAAGGTCGGGAGGCTGCCACAAGCACTCTAGGTGGCCTTGGGTTTTCTTCAGAGAGAAATCCAGAGATGCAGTTCAAACCGAATACACCCGAGACAGTGGAGGCTTCTGCTGTCTCTGGAAAACCCCCAAATGGCTTCAGTGCTATATACAAAACACCGCCTGGAATACAAAAAAGTGCTGTAGCCACAGCAGAAACACTGGGCTTGGACAGGCCTGCCAGTGACAAACAGAGCCCTCTCAACATCAATGGTGCTAGTTACCTGCGGCTGCCCTGGGTCAATCCTTACATGGAGGGTGCCACGCCAGCCATCTACCCTTTCCTCGACTCGCCAAATAAGTATTCACTGAACATGTACAAGGCCTTGCTACCTCAGCAGTCCTACAGCTTGGCCCAGCCGCTGTATTCTCCAGTCTGCACCAATGGGGAGCGCTTTCTCTACCTGCCGCCACCTCACTACGTCAGTCCCCACATCCCATCGTCCTTGGCATCACCCATGAGGCTCTCGACGCCTTCCGCCTCCCCAGCCATCCCACCGCTTGTCCACTGCGCAGACAAAAGCCTCCCGTGGAAGATGGGTGTCAGTCCTGGGAACCCTGTTGATTCCCACGCCTATCCCCACATCCAGAACAGTAAACAGCCCAGGGTGCCCTCTGCTAAGGCGGTCACTAGTGGCCTGCCAGGGGACACAGCTCTACTGTTGCCTCCCTCGCCTCGGCCCTCACCCCGGGTCCACCTTCCCACCCAGCCTGCTGCAGACACCTACTCTGAGTTCCACAAGCACTATGCCAGGATCTCCACCTCTCCTTCAGTCACCTTGTCGAAGCCATACATGACAGTTGGCAGCGAGTTCCCCACGGCCAGACTCTCCAACGGCAAGTATCCCAAGGCTCCGGAAGGGGGCGAAAGTGCCCAGCCAGTGCCCGGGCACACCCGGAAGACAGCGGTTCAAGACAGGAAAGATGGCGGCTCACCTCCTCTGTTGGAGAAGCAGACCGTTACCAAAGACGTCACAGATAAACCACTGGACTTATCTTCTAAAGTGGTGGATGTAGATGCTTCCAAAGCTGATCACATGAAAAAGATGGCTCCCACGGTCCTGGTTCACAGCAGGGCTGGAAGTGGCTTAGTGCTCTCCGGAAGTGAGATTCCGAAGGAAACATTATCTCCTCCAGGAAATGGCTGTGCTATCTATAGATCTGAAATCATTAGCACTGCTCCCTCATCCTGGGTGGTGCCTGGGCCAAGTCCTAACGAAGAGAACAATGGCAAAAGCATGTCGCTGAAAAACAAAACTCTGGACTGGGCAATCCCACAGCAGCGGAGTTCATCATGTCCCCGAATGGGTGGCACGGATGCCGTGATCACTAATGTTTCAGGGTCAGTGTCAAGCGCAGGCCGCCCAGCCTCTGCGTCGCCAGCCCCGAATGCCAATGCAGATGGCACCAAGACCAGCAGGAGCTCCGTGGACACGACCCCATCTGTCATTCAGCACGTGGGCCAGCCCCCAACCACGCCTGCCAAGCACAGCAGCAGCACCAGCAGCAAGGGCACCAAAGCCAGCAACCCAGAACCGACTTTCAAAGCAAACGAGAATGGCCTCCCACCAAGCTCAATATTTCTGTCTCCAAATGAGGCATTCAGGTCCCCACCAATTCCCTACCCCAGGAGTTACCTCCCTTACCCAGCGCCTGAGGGCATTGCCATAAGTCCCCTCTCCTTACATGGCAAAGGACCTGTCTACCCTCACCCAGTTTTGTTACCCAACGGCAGTCTCTTTCCTGGGCACCTTGCCCCAAAGCCTGGACTGCCCTATGGGCTGCCCACTGGCCGGCCAGAGTTTGTGACCTACCAAGATGCCCTGGGCTTGGGCATGGTACATCCCATGTTAATACCACACACGCCCATAGAGATCGCTAAAGAGGAGAAACCAGAAAGGAGGTCCCGGTCCCATGAGAGAGCCCGCTATGAGGACCCAACCCTCCGGAATCGGTTTTCCGAG
The DNA here is from genome assembly GCA_004363605.1 of Indri indri. NCBI lineage: Eukaryota > Metazoa > Chordata > Mammalia > Primates > Indriidae > Indri > Indri indri. The sequence goes on along the minus strand of RJWJ010012457.1, from coordinate 32,866 downwards.
ATCTTGGAAGCTGGCAGCACCAAGTTACATCCAGAAGTCCCCACTGACAAGAACCTAAAGCCAAACCCCAGCTGGAATCAAGGGAAGACTGTTGTCAAAAGCGACAAGCTTGTCTATGTAGACCTTCTCCGAGAAGAACCAGACGCTAAAACTGAGGCAAACGTGTCCAAACCTGGCTTCGTAGCAGAGAGTGTTAGCCAGAGTGCTGAGCCCGCCAAGCCCCCAACTGACCCAGCCCTGCAGCAACACCGTGATTTCATCACCCTGAGAGAGGAGTTGGGGCGCATCAGTGACTTCCACGAAGCTTATACTTTCAAACAGGCTCCAGGCCAGTCAGTCTTCAGCTTAAACAAGGACAATGTTCCGGCAGGTACCAACAAAGAGAACATAGGGATGCCAGTCTCAACTCCATTCCTGGAGCCAACTCTGGGGAGCGATGGCCCTACTGTAACTTTTGGTAAAACCCAAGAGGATCCCAAACCATTTTGCGTGGGTGGTACCCCACCGAGCGTGGACGTCACCCCCACCTATACCAAAGATGGAGCCGATGAGGCGGAATCAAATGATGGCAAAGTTCTGAAACCGAAGCCATCTAAGCTGGCAAAGAGAATCGCAAACTCGGCAGGTTACGTGGGTGACCGATTCAAGTGTGTCACTACTGAACTGTATGCAGATTCCAGTCAGCTCAGCCGGGAGCAGCGGGCATTGCAGGTGAGCCCGCAACCTGAATTAGAGTAACTTTCACTGGTTGTCAGTTTTTTAATGTGTAAAGAGGATTGGGGGAGTATGGTAGAGTAAGTACCAGGCAGATTTGGTTAATGAAGTTTATGGTAATTTGAATGTATGCAATGTGTCCAGTAAGGGAACATGAGTGGTAGCACTTAGGTGTGTCTGGATACTTTAAGTGATTCTATAGATTATAAGAGAACTCCGCTTGAATGGTGGTAACAGGAGTTTTAATTATTATGAAGGATATCTAAAGACTGCATGATGTTTACCTATCAAATGCTTTGATTTCTCTGCCTGTAAGATAAATATACCTAGAAGTGCTGCTTAGAATGCCTTACTTGATACTTGGTGGAGATGTGTAGCAGCCGCATGTCTGTGGGTTTCATACAATTTTTTTCACCAAAAAAAAAAAAAAAAAGAAAGAAAGAAAACCAAACCAAAAAAAAGAGAAAAAAAGCTTGCTTAAAGGGATAGAGTATGTATATAACTTGCTAGTGAATTATGATAGATGTTGTATAGGAATTTCCTTAAGATATTTTACTTTTAATTAAAAGATGAATAAAGCCAAATTGTTTTGCAATGTTAAGAAAAAAATTGGTTTATGCTTATAAAAATGGATGAAGTTATCTAAATGATCCATTGAGTGCCCATTTTAATTACTTAGATGGAAGGATTACAAGAGGACAGTATTTTATGTCTACCCGCTGCTTACTGTGAGGTCAGTTCTTCAAATTTTTATTACTAGAATCTTACATAAACCTTTTGAGTTAAATTTCATTTCCAAATATACAAAGGGAAGTTTGTGGGCCATGGTCGTCTTTATTCATTGTGCATTTTGTTTCTTTTCTGCTGTGTTTTTGTTTTGTTTCCTTTGCGTTGTGTTTTTGTTTTGTTTTATTTACCTTCAAAAGAGAATGTCTGTCTCTATGCAATAGTGTATGTATGGATATACATACACACCGCATATATATCTTATACATATGACTTTTATGAATAAAGAATGTGTGACTACTTACATATAGATACTCTTAAATTTAATCTGTTAAACTTTAAAATATCAGAGTTGCATCTCATAAATTGTGGTTGGTTTTGGGCAAACTTTTCTTTGAAAATACTTTCCTTTAAGGTAAGGCAGACGAAGTAGCTTTTATGGTAAGGTGTTGTTTTTTTTCCATCTCCGTTCTCTTTCTAGCGTGCAATGATGCGCTTCTCAGAGTTGGAGATGAAAGAAAGAGAAGGTGGCCACCCAGCAACCAAAGACTCCGAGGTGTGCAAATTCAGTCCAACTGACTGGGAAAGGTTGAAAGGAAATCAGGACAAAAAGCCAAAGTCAGTCGCCCTGGAGGAGGCCATTGCTGACCAGAACGAAAGTGAGAGATGTAAGTAAACCCGAGCGGCTTGCCAATGGTACCGTGTTGGTGAGAATGGGGCAGTCCTGCTCCCAGAGCCCAGGGACGTGAGAGAAAGCCATTCTATTTAGGATGGCCTGAGGTCCAGTTGATGTCTGCTCGGAGAAATGGGCTGCTTTCACCATCCATGGAGTGAAGGATTGATTTTGGCAGCCAGGAATGAGCCATCTGTGAAAGATAATTTCCTGGGACACACCTTCTTTTCCAAAGAAACATCGGTCCCATAGCTAGTAACAGTCCAATACAGTGTAGCAGAGGAATGGCAGTAAGAAAGGTGTGTGGTAGGGTTGGGTTCTATTTTGTAGCAGTGGAATGATACTTTGTAGACATTTCCTCCCCATCCCCAGAGTGACAGTCTGAAATGGAATGGAGAGTACTTATTCTCCCTCTGGAGACACAGGTTCTTTTGAAGTGGGAGGAAAGATGGTGAAGGCACCATATAGATGAGCATAATCGTTTGCTGTGTCTGGTTTGTTTGCCATTGTTGGGACTTGGCAACAGAATCCAAGAAAGCTTGGCATACGTGAGGGGGGCTCTTCTCCCCAGACAGATGGTGGTTTATGTTTTAGAGGGGAACTGTGGAGAGAAAGCTAGTGCCTTCCTCGGGACACTCTTCAGTCCCAACAGCTGGCCCCCCACTGGGGTTGACTTTTGGATTTGCCCACGAGACTTCCCTGGGGATAAGATGTGATGGCAGCAAGTAGAAAAGATCTTTCTCTTCATTTCTTAAATGTACATGCTTGAGGCCTGCTCTGGACCTCAGAAACCTCATCAGCAAAGGTGTCTGAGTGAACCAGAGGAAAGAGCAGGTGCAAATCCTTCTAAGACAGGACACTTAGAGATATTGGGTGCATTTGAGAGCTCTGTGCCATTGGCTGTCATATGTTTGGTGTTCCTGATACAGTTCATTGGTGCCTGATGGAGTTTGGGGGAGAATTTGTGGCCAGGAAAAGTGTGCTTCTTGCTGCCCAGAGCACCCCACCCCACCACTACTCTCAGCTCATCCTTGGGGGTCAGACTAAGGCCACCAGCCAGGCTCCTGGGTAAGTTAAACCAGGACTGGCTTGTTGTAAGTTAGTGCTAAACAAGATAGTTTCCGTTGCTAGTAATGGTATTCTTGATGTACCTGAAGTTTCCTTACTCTATCTCAGAGGGTGGCTATGGGGCAATGGAGGGTCCCTGTCACTTTTGGATAAAGCAAGAAAGAAAGCCTTCTTTCTCATTGATTGCTGCAGTCACACGGATTGCTGCAGTCATGCAGCCCCCACTCCTCCCTTCTGAGTTGCCTCGTAACACTAGCTCTTGGGAAGGTTTCTCAGAGGTACCTAGGAGAAGCAGGCAAGGGTGAGTTGAGGGGAAAGTGCTTCTAGAAGAGGGGCGTTGCTGCATATGAGAGTCCCTCTTTGTTCTGAGTGGATGGTGAGCAGGGCTGGAGGAAGGAACAGGAGCTTAGCCAACTTCAAGTCGTCTTGCCTTTGCTCTCGTTTTTGAGTAACATGGCCAGACCCAGAGTGGCTACTGCCCTCCAGTTCATGTCTAAGCAGCCTCACCCCTTCCTGCTTCCCAGACAAGTCCATGTCCTTCCCCGTCTTTCCTGCTGAACCTAGAGACAAGATGGGAGCAGGCCTTGAGCCCCAGATGATTCAGAAAGGCCTCCCTTCCCCCTCCCCTAAGCCCCTCCAAGCTTCAGACTAACAGGCTCTGTTCCTGGAGCACCCAGGATGGGGCCCAGCAAGCCACGTGCTTATGTGTGATGAGTCGCAGCAGAGAGAACAGAAGAAGGGTTGGGGAAGGTGAGGGCTCATTTTTAAAGACTGGGGCAAAGAAAGAGATGGGTCACCAGTGGTTTCCGGTTGATCAAGAGGAATAGCCCAGAGGAATACTTGTCCTTGCTACCGTTCCCCCCTCCCTGCCCCCGCCATCTCGTCCAGGGGACAGCAGGTGCTAAATCCATTCAGCTGCAAATTAACTGGGCCCTCTTGGCCATCAGTCTGTCATGTGGGCTCAGGCCCTGCTCTGCATGGGTGTCACTGTGGCCAGGAGCCAAGCTGTGAGCATATGGGAGCTAGGGTGGGTATTTGGGGCAGGCAGGGGTCACAAAGAGGGTAGAGGACACCTCCTGGAAGCCTTCCCCCTTCTGAGGCAGCCCTCTGCTCCTGCAGCGCCAATAACTTCTGAAATGGCAGGTACCTCTTGCATAGCCCCAGCCCCCCAAATGTGTGTGTCTCATTGAGAGGGGCTCATTTAAGAAAAATGAATTAACTTGAATTAATCTTGACCATGGTCAAGATTTTCGTTCACTCTTTATGATAGGATGGGTGGCTGAGTTAAATTTTCATTTGAGAAGTTGAGCAGATGAATTGGGAGGCTCCTCAAACTCAAAAGTTTATTAGTAGAAACCATCAGTGGTATTTTGAAGACAGGATAGGTCAAGGAGGCATTACTTTTATTGATTCATTGATTGATTGATTTTCGTTGATAGGTATTGGATATACATATTAACTCTTCCTTCTTGAACATGGGTCTCTGTCTCCCTTGCCAGCCGCTTTTGTAAACGACTTTGAGTTTGGAGCAGAGAGACAGCTACTGATGCCTTTGCTGGAGGCGATGCAGTTACCTACAGAGGGAATGGGCGTCATGGGCCACCCTCAAAAGTTACAGTCCTCTCCTATCTTGTCTAGGGCTCACTGGGCATGGCTGCCACAGTGGTGAAGTTGCTTTGTTGCCATGGTGACTTGTAAATGTTGCTATGGCGATGCTTCTATGAGGTACTGCTATGACACAACCATGGTCAATTATGTAATGTATGTGTTTTGTGTCATATGACCCTGCTGCAGGGAGCAAGTGTTAGACCTCAAATGACTCAGCCACGTTCGCATCTACCTAGATCACATCACTGAAGGTACATGGCTTCCCCATGTTAGAAGGGCCGAAAGTAACAGCAATGGTGGGCCCTAATGGTTAGCACCCTTACCTATCTCTGTGTATCCACCCATCTCCTTCACCCTCAAGGGTAACTTTTGTCTGTAGCAGTTAGAATAGCCCCAGTCCAGGAGGTCCAAGTCACAGTATACAGGAAGGTGGCATGGAGCCTCTCCCCCATAGCTGTCAGCTTTATGTTTTTTGGGCGGTCAAGGTGGGTGTTCTTTGGGATTGTTACTGGCCACAGAAGGTCAACCTAGCATAAGGTTTGGGGGACCTTCAGTGAGGGGAATTGTAATCTTTGCCTTGAGAAGCTCTAGGGTTGGAGAAAGGAGGCTGGGCCTAGTTTGGGAAAAGATGCTCTCGAGTGCGAAGAAGAAAGCGGCTACACCACGTATGGGCAGCTGTGACTTCGCCGAGCCTGAACATGACAATGGTGAGTTCCTGATACTAGTTCAGGACTATTCAGTGGGTGGGGACTATCCGTAAGGTGAGCCACAGCCTCCCGGGCACAGGAGTGTCAGCCCTGGCTGAATGGGTAATGGCAGAGAGCAAACTTGTGTACCGTACACTCCTTGTTCTCCCCCACCAGCCTCCCTGGGAATGGGGGAGCAGGAGGTGGTGTGTGAAGGGGAGGTCCCCCTCAGCTGGGCAGCTTTTTCCCTGTGGGAAGCCCCAGGGGAGACAGATGGCGAGGGCCCCCCCCCCACCCAGTGTTTCGTAGGGGTGCTCTTGTTCAACAAGGAACAGGGAGTTGAGGTCAGTCACTGCCCGCTGAAACCAGCCAGCAAAATAAATGATCATGTCTTCCAGGAGGTTTTCTGTGGACAAAAGATGCCAGCAGTTTGGGCAAAAGGTCGGGTGGGTGAGATATAAACTCATTTCACTGTTAGGAAGTTTACAGTAAGGGTGAGCACTTCAGTGGAAAACCTTCTCCTTGAGAAATATGCCTTAGACAGGGTTGAGCCTGTTAGAAGTAGGTGGCTATGAGACTGGGAGTTCAAGTGTAAAATGTGGAAGTTGAATCTGAAACACGGGTTGAGAGATGCTTAATCTGGGGGTGGGGGGGCCCATCTGATGTGAGAAAGGTGGCAGGGCAGTTCATTATGGGTGGTGCCCCATGCTGGCTAAGCTGTTGCCTGGTTATGACCCGGGAAGGCATTGTGACATCACCCAGTCAACCTCTACTTTCAAAGCACCTACCATACCTAAAGGGAAGAGGGAGTACACTTTAAAAGTTTAAAAGTATACTTTTAAGATTACACACAGTGCTTCTTAAGCCATTTTTACATTTTTACACTGGATTCCCCTCTCCCACAGGGCTTTTGGGAAGGGGGAGGGGTGACTGGACCAGGGAAATCAAATGGTATACCTAGGGAAGTTCACATCTTAAAATTTCATAAATATCGGGGCTAAAATTCAAGCTGGTCTAGGGGTCTTAGCATCCTTTTGTAAGTAATTTTTCCAGCCTTTCCCTTTGCCGTGCTAAGCCTGTGTTTATGAAGCCCACCCGGGGAGGCAGCTTGCAGTAATATTCCCACTTTACAACTCAGGGGGGCCGAGCTGTAAAGTGGCGCTGTTACTGCCAGAGCAGTTAAGAGGGTCACAGAGCAGCTCGAGTGACAACCCACAGCCCTCCCTCTTAGCATCCCCAGGCCAAGCCAAGTGTGGTGGCCATATTGTTGGCATGGTCTAGCACAGACCGGAGGTTTTGGCAGCCTGTGTGTTTTCTCCTGCTGCTGCTGCAACAGAAGACTCACCCTGGCCGTGCTTTTGGGTGTCCACCCAGTGCCAGGTGTACCTACAGAGACCTGGGGTGGTATTCCCTGGAAGGGGCTTGGGTGCCAAGACCCAGCCATTCCGGTCCATATGGTGAGTGAGGACGGGGAGGAATGGCTGGGGAGACTCTGCCATTCCTTTGTAAGGATAGATGCAGCCCGTCTGTCCCTCCTTGGGGCATCCTTGAAGAGAGGGTGAATAGATCCTTCCACCATTGAAAGCACAAGCTCGCCAAAGCCAGAGTGAAGCTCACCCCCACAGCTGACTGCCACTAACCACTGGGAATGCCACCAAGAGGAGTTGATGAGGGTACGAGTGGGGCTGGTCATGAGTGGGAGTGACATTTGAAGTGGGCTGGGGAGAGGAGGGCTGGGATCACATGAGATGTATACCACTTCATCTAGAAGCTGACTTGTAGCACTCAACTCAGTGTTACCAAGATCCTGGACTCATACCCCTGATGATGTGCGGGGTCATTTTAGTGGGCGAAGGGCAAACACCTTAACCTTACAGTGGTCATTTAGTAGTTACTGTTTATATTTTATTGTGTATTAGAAAAGTCGTGACCAGCAAAGCAGTAAATGAGCTATTTCATGGGATTAGAGCAAAAGTAGGAAGTGATGTTGGGCTGAGATGATTCAAGGAAAAGCCCCACCGAGATGCTAGGCCGAGCACGGGGTGCTGGAGTGAGCAGTTTTGCAAGCGTGGGCCTGGTGTAGAAAAGACACCTGCCAGTGAAGGGGATGGTGTCTTGTCTGTAGATGCTTGCATGTGAAGGCAGGCATGAAGAGGAAGAGTGCCAGCCGAGGTGACCAATGTCCCCGTGGGGTTCCCCCTATCTTGGACAGGAAATGGAAGCAGACCTTTGATTTAAGTGATAAGGTTTTCCTTCCACATGTGTGCAGCCATCAGATTGAGTTCTTTGAAGTTGACTCTGAACTTTGGAAACCTTGCCTTTGGCCTTACCAGGCCTCTCTTCCCAGCACCCTGCATCTGCCTGGATTCCCTGCTGCCCTCTGCCCATCTTGCAGGCAGCAGACGTGGCCTGGAGTGTAGGCCCAGAGGCCCTCCAGGAGAGATAGTCACTTCTTCCCGTCAAGGATCTAGGCTTGCTTTTGAGAGTTCTGTCTCCCGTCCCTCTTTTTCATCATGTCTCCTGTTGGCCTAGGTGAATATTGGTGTTATCCCTTCTGTAGATGAGATTTTTGGCGATGTTTGGTCTCTTCCGTTTATTTCAAAATAATGACCTCAGCAAATTTAGGTCAGCCCAGGCTTAGTTGGATCTTGCTGCTGAAAGAGAGGACTACGGTGCTTTAAAAAAGGATAATGTTGATACCTCATCTCCTTTCTTGGTTCCCTCATACCCCTAACTATAAAAAGGTAGGAGAAGTTACGAGTATGGTCTACGCTTTACTTTTTGCTTTACTTGCCCATTGTCTTCAGTGTGCCCTTATTGTGGAAAGTTCTAGTTTGAGGGTTTTGTGCTAACAATGTGTGAGGACCCCAGTCTCCAAAGAAGGGTCTATCAATAGCAGATTACCTTGGGCATGGTGGTCCCACCTGCTCCCTGAATCCTGCCTTCTCGTGGCGGCCTTTGGACCCTCACATAAGTATTCTTGTCTCCCTTCCTCCTAGGCGAAGACTATAGTGCCGGAAGCAAACACCACGATCCCTTTGAAGCCCCGGAGGACGAAGATCTTCCTGTGGAGAAGTACTTTGTGGAGAGTCAGGCTGTGAGCAAGCCACCCACAGACCAGGTGTCTGCGGACATGCCACACAGCCCCACCCTCCGGCTGCACAAGAAACACAAAGTCTCAGGTGACAGCAGCCACACTGAGACCACTGCGGAGGAGCAGCCAAAGGACCCTCTGCTGAAAGCCAAGCGAAAACGAGTCTCCAAAGGTGAGCTCGGTCGGCTTCAGCTGCCTGCTCGTGGGGGGCTTGTGCATGCAGCCTCGGTGGACGGACAGGAGGTGTGGATGTGCGCCGCGCTGCCCCATAGACAGAGTCGGTGAGGGGAAGCCGTGGGGCGCAGCAGTGGGGCGTAGCAGTGGGGCGTTGCCATTCCCACACCGCCTCCATGAGATCCCCACCCTGGAGCCCTGGGGAAGCCGCTCACGCCTCCCCTCTCCTCAAAGCCAGATGCAGGTGCTCAAGCCCAGGGATGGCCAAAGACAAATAGGCCCCCTCCCAAGACATGCTCAAGCAGAGACAGTGACCATATCCCTCCCCCTCACCCTACCCCATTAGTGATGCGTAAGACAGTTTGTTCCCCCCAGGGGGCTTTTTGATTAATTTGTAGTTATTTCTCCATTAGATGACTGGCCTGAGAGGGAAATGACAAACAGTTCCTCTAACCACTTAGAAGACCCACATTATAGTGAGCTGACCAACCTGAAGGTGTGCATTGAATTAACAGGGCTCCATCCTGAAAAACAACGCCACTTGCTGCACCTTAGAGAACGGTGGGAGCAGCAGGTGTCGGCAGCAGAGAGCAAACCTGGCCAGCAAAGCAGAAAGGAAGTGACCCAGGCGGTTCAGCCTGAGGTTATCACCCAGGGGAATAACATCACCAAAGAGAAACCTGGCAGGAAAAGGGCAGAGGCCAAAGGCAAAAGAAGCCGGTCGGAAGAGTCACTCAAACCCAGTGACAATGAACAAGGTACATGGAGGCCACCCCTTGACTGCCCGCCCCCCTCCTGGAGGGTGGGTCATCTACTCGCTGCAGGAAAGGGCCTTTGAGGGGACCTTAAGCCGTGCTGGCTCTGACTAGGATGTGGCAGGCAGGGGGTTCTCTCATGATGTCCTTGCCTGCGGATGAGCAGGAAGGGAAGCCTGGGTGGCCCTGGGCCCCTGCCAGCACCCTCATTCCAGCCTTGGGCTGTCCCCAGTCACTGAGTCCTGAGCACCCAGCCTGGCCGTCCTTGGGAAGGCCCTTACCCTGAAGCCCAGTGGCTGGGGGTGGGAGAGCAGGAAGAGCAGGCTTCTGTCCTCCTGTCTGGGCCTTTTGAAGAAACTTGCCACTTGGTGATTTGTGGGTTAACCTATTTGCCATTTGAATGTGGGATAATTAAAATATTAATGCTTTGAAAACATAATTGGTATATCTTTAAAAACTGAAGCCGCTCCAGTGATCACTGTTAACAATGGGCTTTTCGTTCTGCACCGGCTACAACTGTGTAACGCCTGCTTCTTCTCCCCCTCCCTCTTGCCCGCCCGCCACCCCGCCACCCCCTCCGTATTTAGGCTTGCCTGTGTTCTCCGGCTCTCCGCCCATGAAGAGTCTTTCATCCACCAATGCAGGCGGCGAAAAGCAGAGTCAGCCAAGCTGCACACCAGCCTCGAGGCCGCCTGCCAAACTGCAAAAAATTAAAGAAAGCCAGAAGACAGATGTGCTGTGCACAGATGAAGAAGAGGATTGCCAGGCGGCCTCCGTGCCGCAGAAATACACCGACAACAGCGAGAAGCCATCCGGGAAGAGACTGTGCAAAACCAAGCATTTGATACCTCAGGAGCCCAGGCGGGGGCTGTCACTGACGGGGGACTACTACGTGGAGAATGCTGATGGCAAGGTACCTCCTGACCCCTGCTCCCCGCAGGCCTGTGCAAGCACATACCCCCTCCCCACTTCTCTGCTTCTTGGGGACAAAGCTTTCCTTTTTCTGGACTCTTCCCCCACACCACATGTCACCCCCCTGTCCTAGAAAGGCATGTCTTCTGGGTGGCAGCAAAGTTTCGAACTAGTAAGAATGAAACCTCTTTCCCCAACTCTCCTTGACAGCCCTTCCCCCAGCCCCACAAAGAAAGACAAGGGGGAAAGTGCCTTCCTGCATGCAGGCTGGTCATGCAGGGAGGAGGGGAAGCAGTGGTATTGGAAAGACACAGCCTGAACTATGCGCACTACCTGGTTTTGTGATAGGTGACTGTCCGGAGATTCAGAAAGCGGCCTGAGCCCAGTTCAGACTATGATCTGTCACCAGCCAAGCAGGAGCCAAAGCCCTTCGACCGCTTGCAACAACTGCTACCAGCTTCCCAGTCCACGCAGCTGCCATGCTCAAGTTCCCCTCAAGAGACCACCCAGTCTCGCCCGATGCCACCGGAAGCACGGAGACTTATTGTCAATAAAAACGCTGGCGAGACCCTCCTGCAGCGGGCAGCCAGGCTTGGCTATGAGGTGAGTGTCCCTGTGACTGCTCCTGGAGTGTCCATGTGAGTGTCCCTGTGGCTATGCCAGGTTGGGGGGTGAGGCACGAAGTGGGGGGGGGGAGTAGGGGAGGGACTTGGAGAGCAGGGCCCAGCCCCCTCCACATGAGGGGGGCTGGGCCGGTGTTCCAGCAGGGTGTTTGTGTTAGCCACACTCTTCGCTGCTGTCTCTTTGGTGGCTTGTTCAATCGTGGTGTGAAAAGAAAGGCCTCTCTGATGTACAGTTCGTGTTCAGGCAGGTAGGCTGCTTCGGCATCTTCCAGTCTCGTTCACTTATCTCTGATATAAAATCTGACATAACCCAGGGCTTGGCGACTGGGGGAATTTTAATGAGCCCTTTTGGATTCTGATTAGCAAGGGGGAGAAGTTACGAGCTCTATCTGAGGTTGCTGGTGCTGTTGCGGGTGGAGGGGTGGCCCTGTGCGGGGAGCTGGTGGGAAGTGGCTGTGCGGGGCAGGTGCAGGTGTGCACTGAGGTGGGGGGTGGGGCAGACCTGAGTGGTCTCTTTCCGATAAAGGGCAGGGTGGCCCTGAGGCTGAAGATCGGAGGAGGAACACAGATTCAGGCTTTTCCCCAAACTTGCTGGCTGCCCCCTTGCTGGTTCCCCCTCCCAGCATGGTGAATGACAGTGACAGCTTATTGGCTGAGCACTCTGCCGTGTACTCTTTCTAAGCTCATGTTCTGGAGTTACTCATTTTACCCTTTCATTGTCTTTGTGTGGTAGTAACTGGTATTATTCCTGCTTTCAGATGAGGAAACTGAGTCCCAGAGGGGTTCAATGACTTGGACAGATAACAGTCCAGCAGCCTGGTTCCAAAGCCCAGCCATCCCCCCAACCCCACGAACCCCCTTCTCTCCAGGATTGGCTCACATTGCAATTGCCCTTTTTATATAGCTCCAAACCTCCTCGAGATAGATTACTCCCTCTGCCCCTGTGCATCTCCCCCAACACTGTTGTCAGTTGAAATTGTGATGTAATAGCCCACAGGGCAAAGGCATTTTTTTATGCTGGCATCAGCCCTCTGGGAGTCCAATGGTGAAAATAAAACGTGGCTTGGCAAGCTGAGTGTGGAGGTGTGGTGGAGCACCGAGGTGGCAGGATCCATGCTGGCTCTCGCTTCGCTGTGAGCTCTCAGGATTTGGCCAAAACCCTGGCTCGCACAATTTGACCCTGCTGCTGTCCTTTAAGCCTTGAGCCCTTCCTGGTGGGACCACCCAGCTTTGGTCTCCCATTGACCCAGACCCCACCCCTGAGGCATGACTGTGGAAAGGAACTTGGAAGTTTGCTCACACCTGTAGGATGGTCCTTTGTAGCACTAGCGGGGCATTTTGGGTTGTATGTGTCATTGTTTTTGTTTTTTCGTACCAACATAATCTCTTTTTGACATCTCTGGATTATGGCAGGGAGAACTCTCTGGAAGGATTTGATAATTAGCTCAGTTACTTGCGGATTAAATCCAAGTAGCAGCCAGTTGGTTTCGCACAAACTGAGAGCAGCAGCACCTAGCAGGACAGGATAGATGCAGCATGCCAAGCAGGGCTACTCATTCCTGATCACGGTTGAAAAAACAGACTTGTGCTTCCAACAAACGCCAGAGATGACAGGCAGGAGGGCAGCGTGCTCCGCTGGCTGTAGAGGGCAAGGTTCCTGGTCTGGTCTTTCATTTTGGCATACTTCCACCAGTCTCACCCCTTTGGGACCAGAAACCTCTGGAGACTCTTGGAGACTCTTGTAGGTCCTCCAAGAAGCTTTGGGAATGTTTTTGTAAGAGCAACTTTTTTCCCCCCTTCAAATGATGTAAATTTCATAGGCCATCAGTTTTGATGCTGAATGTTTTAATTACTAGATGAGAGCTTTCAACTTTGAATCCAACTTTCTGGGATTTCTTTAAGAAAATTTAAAATGTTGGGATGATAGGCCATTAAGATATGGCAGTTTAAACCTTTTAAAGTGGAAGGATAATTTGCTTAACCCAGGCAAAATGCAGTTTGAATGCATAATTTTGGGAGGGTTTTCCTGAAGTTAGTCTTTACCATTGTTGTTTTCTGCTTAGCTAAAGATAACATATGCAATGAAAAAGGCTGTCCGAGCTTTGTTTTGTGGTAATCTGGTTCTTGAAGTTTAGAAACACGCTCTCTCTTAAGATCTGTATTAGACCATCTGAAATGAAAGGCTTAGATACATGCAAACCTTTCCCTCTCGGTAAAGAGGCTTCTGTTTCTTAGGTTCAAATGCCAATGTGGAACCACATGCTTGCGCATTTAGTGGTGATGGTTAAATTTTCTATGAATTGAATAAATCATGTTTTTAAAAAAGTTAATGAGGCATTTAATTAATTAACAATGTCGGGTTTATGGCCTTTATGGTTACATTTTGCAGTTAATGGCATTCAGCTTATAGCCGCTTAACAGAGAATTGTCCAAAAAAAACAGTTTGATTTTGTTTGGGAATGGGCGGGCTGCCCTTCAAACACTCCCATTTCTAGCATAGAAAATAAACCAAGAAATATATTGGGTAGACAGACTTTTCTGGCCTCTTTATTCTCTCTGTTGGTGACAGCAGTTGCCACCCACTTAAGAGGCCATCACCCTCCTCACTAGGAGAGTGTCATTAGCCTGCTTTACCCCAACAGACTGGACCCGAGGGATGCTGGTCATGGCTGGATTGCAGCTCCCCAGCCTGGGCCCTTCATTGGCTCTTTGGAATCTTCCCAGCAGACCAGGTACCAAAAGACCTGAGTTATAGGCCTTGTACTTCATGTTCATTGAGCTTGGGATTTAACCTCTCTGGGCATCAGCTTCCCCAAGTGTTGAATAAGAAGGGTACTACTTTCTTTTCCTGATATCTCATAGGTCACTGTGGGATAACATAAGACCTACACATTTGGCGAAGTGAGAAGTACCATGGTAGCCACGGCAGAAAGTCTGATCTGCGTGTCAGATCACTACTGCCTTGCCTGCGTCCTTGAGGCAAAGACAGTTGACTTACCTTTCAGCTTTGACATCTTTCATTTCTAGGTTCCCTCAAATCAGCCCTACTAGCTACGAAGGTTTCCAGGTGAAGGCCTTAATTGTCAGAGCAAACAAACCTTGGGTTGATAGGACACCAGGCAGGCCGCCGGGATCCGGGTAAATTGATCTGTGCACAGCAGTCGGTGGCGCTTAGAGCTGATCCCAGAGTCACGTGATGGGGCCTCTCCCTGGCTGGGGCACACAACTCATTAGCTTTCAGCCATCCACTCGAGTCTGGCTAGTGAGGGCCTGCGAAAAGAGCAGCAGCTTCATGCGGTATCCTGGATACCAGTGCTTAGGGCAGGTGGCCTGGGAGCTCTGAGGATTGTGGGCTTTCTGGCAGGTTAGGACCTGAAGGAAGAAACGCTCTGTGGGCATGCCTTCTCTCTTCCTCTCCTTATTTTGGAAGGGAGCTATTGCCATGACCTGAAGCAACAGGACACGGATGGCCAGGTTTACCAGTGTGTACCCTTAGATTTGCAGGGGGAACATGTGGAACATTCTAGTTAGCACCCAACTGAGTGATCACCTTTGACTGAGGTGTCCTATAAAGGGAATAAAAGGTTTTTCAGAACTCACCTCACGTTTATGGATGGCTACAATGCTGCTTATTTCAGGTTTAATAGATGAGTTATTTAAGAGTTGTCAGGAAGGGAGGCTCACTGTGACTCGTCCAGCTCCCCCTTACTAAGTGGCCCATGTGCTGGGCCACCCACACGCTCTGCCTGCCTCCAGTTCTTAGACACTGACAGCCCTTGGCTGGGCACGGCTTATAGGAAAACAGGGTAACCTCTTTTCTGGTGGCAGATGCAGTTCTGTGTGTTTGAAAACTTTCTTAATCAAGGTAATAAAACATTGAATAAATTACTGCTCTGCTTACTGGGAGTGGTTCATAGCAATATTTTAACACGCCAAAGAAGTAAGATAAATAACACTGATTCTCATGCAAACTGTTGACACAAAACACGTTCTGCAAAGGGGGAAGGGTAGGCTTGTCTTATTTCGTTCTGGAAATGTGTAGGTTATAGTATGTGGTATATCAGATTCCTGTCATTAACTTAAGTAAATATGAAAATATTATATCGATTCGGCCCCAAGTGGGGTGGAGAGTGAAGCAAAACGAGGGTGGTGTTATTTGAAATATTTATGTCATTTCTTGATGATATACATGGTACATTGAAAGAGCTTTCTCTTGAGCTCTACTTCACAGCAGAAGCATGGCCACCCCAGCTCTGACCCCTGGTCTTCACGAAGGGCGTGAGGACCAGCCTAAACTGGACATCCCTCCCTAACTTAAGTTGAGAAATGTTCTCCAGCTCATTTAATTTCTTGTTATGCGTCGGTTGTTCTTGCTTTTATCTAAACTTGTGTTGTCATCCACTATTACCCATTGAATGAACCGATTGAGTGAGAATGCCCTTCTACTTATTAATGCATCGTTTGAAATACTAGCAGTTTGAAATACTAGCAGTTGGATCCCTCTGTGCTCATGATGCAAGGCACTGGGCTAAGGGCTTTTGTGAGTCTCTAATTGCATCTTCTCAACAGCCTATGTAGGTGCTGTTATTCTCCCCCAGCAGAGGAGATGGAGGCTTTGGAGAAGTTAAAACATAACTCACCTAGAGCCAGACAGCTGGAGCAGCAAGAACCTTAAGGGACACTGTCTCTGTCATCAAGCCCTTTGCAAATGCATTTGCCCCTCATCAAGATATCCATAGCCTGCCTGAGCTGGGTTCTTAGGCCTAGGAACGTATGTCTTTGAGAACTAGAGAGAGCTCCCCCTTATGAGGTCATTAAGCAGTGATCTGATGGCATTCCTCCCCCTCCCCACAGGAAGTGGTCTTATACTGCCTGGAGAACAAGATTTGTGACGTGAACCATCGAGACAACGCAGGTTACTGTGCCCTACATGAAGCTTGTGCTAGAGGGTGGCTCAACATCGTGCGACACCTCCTTGAATATGGCGCTGATGTCAACTGCAGTGCCCAGGATGGAACCAGGTCAGTGGTGTGTCTTGCTCTCAGCCTGGCCCTGCTGGGGCACCGGCAGTGGTTCTCAGGGTATGTGGGAAACCCCAGGAGGACAGACCGAGAGTGACATGTAAGCACATTGATGGCTGAGTCCTCTATAATTGAGTCCAACAGACCTTTCTGGCAAATGTAGATATAAAGCTCCCAATCTTGGCCAGTCCTGTAATGCTCCTATGGACCAAAGCCTCTGAAAATATCGGCTTGCTTGAGTAAGTGGGAATAATTATAATGAATAATTAAGATCCTGGACTCTTAATCACCATCTGTGAAATCACTATATTTAAAATATATGTGAGTTGAAAATCCCAGGAGTACAGACAGAGGACCTGCTGTCACCACCCACATCCCCAGCCATGGTCCTCACCCTGTCCTTGACCCTGGTTTATTGGTCAGAGACCCAGGTCTGAGGCAGCCCGAGCATCTTCCTGGTTGTGTGAGTGGGATGCTGCCAGGAGGCAGGGTACGGGGTTTTCCTGACAGTGATAAAAATAGCCAAACAGAAATGTATTTGATCTTTCACACTTTCTAAATAGCATTCCCTGCCCCCTGTGGACGCATGTGGGGGGCCTCTGTGCCCTCCTGAGAACACACCCCACTGGGCCCTCTTCATTCTCACCACTGTTCCCTTGGCTTTAAAGTGTTAGGTATCAAAGTAGCACAGTAAGTTGTCGTTTGACCTTGAGCTAGTCACTATATCTAAGTTTCCCTGTCTGTGTGGTGGTGGTCATAGTGCACACCTCCTGGATGAAATATTGCACCTAAGAGGCTCAGTACACGAGGTACACATGTACCCAGATTGGCCTGTTGGCATTACAGGAGACGACTTGGAAAGCAGGTGTCGTGTGCGTGAGCTTAACCCCACTGCACGTCTCTCCCTAGGCCACTGCATGATGCCGTTGAGAATGATCACTTGGAAATTGTCCGCTTGCTCCTTTCCTATGGTGCTGACCCCACTTTGGCTACGTACTCAGGTAGAACCATCATGAAGATGACCCACAGTGAACTTATGGAAAAGTTTTTAACAGGTACGACAAAGTTCAAAAAATGGTCTTATTCAAAAATTAGATGGTAACTAGGTACTTTCGATTTGGATTGGACTAGGTAGAAATAAAAAAGGCTGGAATTTTGAAGCTTTGGAGGAGAGTAGCCGGGCCTTTCGCCTTTTGTATGGTATAACTTTATTCTAATATGAAGCTAAGTCATTTATTCACCCTAATGTTTTAAAAGATTTACTAAAGTTATTTGCATTTTCTACAAATGCATTTTTAACTTAAGTATGGCTCATAGGTTTACATCTGAAGTCTGGGTGAAATGAGTCAGACCTCCCATACATGAAACTATTTGGGTAGGTCTGTGGTGTTCCATCGTCGGATAACCCATCATTTAAGCCCCAGGCACTACAAGATCCCTAAAGCAGAAGCACAAGGTTTTCCTGAGGGTCAGGTACCTGCAGTTATACTCCTTATCAGACACTGCCAACGAATGCCACTGACTCACTCATGACCCATCCTCGTTTACTTTAAGTTGCACTTACTGGGAAAGAGATACATAAGCACAATGCTACTTTATTTTTGCGTATGAAGACTTGCCTTCTTAGCTTGCCAGTCTAGCTTTCATTTTGGTGAGAGGGTATTCTGTCTCTCAGGAAGGCAGGTGAGCAAGTATGTAGGTTTCAGTTAGTTAGGTAAAGCAGAGAACAGGGTTTTGGCGAATTGTATTGGTGATGTGCAGAAAGGAGAAGATGGGAAGTGACATGCCAGCCTGTCATGAATTTTATAGGAAAAATGCCCCCTAACTCTGCCATCATTTTGTTCTCACCAGTAGGTTTTATCTTTTTTTTTCCCTTTCTCTAGATTATTTAAATGACCTACAAGGTCGCAGTGATGATGGCTTCGGTGGCTCTTGGGAGTTCTACGGCAGCTCTGTGTGTGGTGAGCAGTGTTGTTCTCTTTAGCTCAGTGGGAAATGAATAGATTTGAGTACATTTCTCTCTGGTGTGGGTGAGGGGAGGCAGGTGGTGGACTCTGGAAGCAGTACTCAGTTGGGAAGAATCTTGATGTTTAGAGTCCCCCTTTTTCTTGACAGCAGCTGAAATCTTTCTATAGCTTACCGATCCCTTTCTCTCTTATTTGCCCTCCATTAGAACCCGATGATGAAAGTGGCTTTGATGTTTTATCAAACCCCCCAGGACCGGAAGACCAGGATGATGATGACAATTCCTATAGCGATGTGTTTGAATTTGAATTTTCAGAAAGCCCCCTTTTACCGTGCTACAACATCCAAGTATCTGTCGCTCAGGGGTGAGCATGGCTACCATGTGGTCGGAAACTAGCTGAGCTGCTCTTGGAGTGGCACGAGTTAGAGATCCCCCTTAAGTAGATGAGTAGATGAGTGAATTCCTTAAGTGTCCACGAGCCTCACATAATGCAGGAGATCTTTTCCAGAAAGGGTATGCATCAGCTTAATTACACCCAGCAGAGTGGAGGGGTGGGGCATCAGAACACCAAGGCTTATGTCACTCTTCAGAGCCCAAAGGGAATTGAAGTCTGTGACCAGAATTTCACAGGAAGGTCACCATCTTCAGTACCTAAATACTTTGGGTAGGGGTCCTCCCTAGGAGTCTCCCCAACAGGCCAATGTAGGGGCCTTCCAGGTGTTTGAGGTGTACTAGACTATACTGATATATCTCCTTCTCATTTAAGATTAGGACAGTCATTACACATGACACTTGGGATCTTGGTGTGTCATCAGATTTGCTTAGATCAAGTCTTGCCCATATGGTCAGGCTACTGTACCCCAGTGGCCAGTCACTTTGGGTGTACTTGTCAAGAGACTGCACTCTGCCATGTGTTAACAAAGGTGCTGAATGAGTAACATCCTCCTCAAACTCTGAAGCTATATGTATGCCATTACAAACAGTAGTGGAAATCATAAAGTGTAGTAGGGCATATGCAAGGTATATAATACCTGCCTTCTTTCACGGTTGTTACTCCTGAAAGAATGGAAGGATGGGGGAGGAGATGCCTGAAAGGAAAGGAGAGACAGCCTTCTGTGTTTAGAATGCTCTGTTAGTGTCTGAAGAGGGGAGAGATCTGAGAGGTTGAGATACAGACTTGTTTCCCCCAGTGACTGTAGCAGGGCACTTGGAGAGGTGCGACCCAAGCTGTGGCCAGAGCAGAATGAGCAGGATTTTACTGTCAGCAAGGGAAGCAGTGAGGCTCATTCAGATGGTCCTCCCTGGATGTTCTCTTAATAAAGCCAGACGAGTCCAGAGTTTCTACAACTAGAGGTAGATACTCTCCCTCACCTTAGAAGGAAAGGGTGGTCAGAGAGTAGGTGTGTACGGTTGAGAAATAGGGAAGCAGGGACAAAGCTAAAGTAATTGGCTCTTGTTACCTGACCTAGGGACTGATCTAGTCAGGGTGTGATAGTTAATGGGAGCACTTCTCATTTTGCTAGAAACTCAAACCATTTTCCTTTCTATTTTTTAGGCCACGAAACTGGCTACTACTTTCGGATGTGCTTAAGAAATTAAAAATGTCCTCCCGCATATTCCGCTGCAATTTTTCAAATATGGAAATTGTCACCATTGCAGAGGCGGAGTTTTATCGGCAGGTTTCAGCAAGTCCTTTGTTCTCTTGCTCCAAAGACCTGGAAGCCTTCAACCCTGAAAGCAAGGAGCTGTTAAATCTGGTGGAACTCACGAGTGAGCTTCAGACTCTGCTGGGCTCCTCTGTAGAGTGGCTCCACTCCAAGGACGCGGTCTCGGATGACTACTGGTGAGCACGCCAGACCTGCTGTGTACAGTGTGTTATAGTGTTAATCCTTGTGCATATGTGTCATAGTACGACTATTTCTGTAAAGAAAGGACACTATTACATATGAAAATATCTCTTCTTTATATAAGAGAAATTACTCCAGTCAGAAGGACTTAGAAACATGTTTTTTTCTTTTTAAACTTTTAAGTCAGTTTTTATGAAGTTGTTATAATGTTTCTTTACATTTCGATGCACACATGCTTTGGGATATGTTTGTTTTTACTTGGAACATTTATTTCTTTTCTTTTTTAAGGAGAAAAAAATGAGGAAAAGGAGCTCTACAGTTTGACTTAATTTCATACAAAGCTCTGATGACAGAGGCCATTAACTGTGTAAAGTGTGGCCAGAACCATGTGGTTGGTTTGGGGGAGAGAATTTGGTGAAGGCACTTGGTGATGTTGTAACTTTATGTTTTGTTTACAGAGTACCTGCTTGGGCCAGGTAAATGCTATTGGATGTAATCCAGTAGTGTGTAATATAAATTCAAACCATATCCACACAACAACTAATTGTATGAAACTTTTATATCCTAATTTAAAAGCTGTGAAATTAGTTTTCACGCATCAAACCGGATTGTTTATATGTTTAAACATTTTATGCTCTTATTTAAAGAAGACTTTGAGCTATTTTTTTCTGTACCCTGTAAAATATTGAAAACTAACATAATATGTTGAGGTTGCTTGGAAATGTACATAAAACTAAAATTTTCTGAATTGTGTGTTTATGTTTGAAATCTGTGTTTTAACTTTGTAAGTAAATTCTCTGCCTTTGTATTTATATTTTACAAAAATTTTCTTAAAAGGCAATAAACCTGTTGAGGAAAGGAGAAAAGTGAAGTACCTTGCATCCTATGTATTCCTAAAGCATTATTGTTGTCACTGATTCTTTTTAAGTGGTGTTGATAATCTATTCCCTATAGATAACTTTAGAGCAAATTATAGTCTCTGTAAACCAAACCAGACTGGAGGATTTTGGAGGAATTATACTCAATATGATTTGGAGTCCTATTCTGAAAGCCCAATTCTTGGACATATATTTTCCTGTCTCATATCTTCTTGCCGGTCTCCTTTGATGCCCTGGCAGGCTTTTGCATTGCCCTTGGCATTGACCTACTACAGTCCCACAGAATGATCAACGCTTTATCTTTAGGAGTATGTTGTGTCGCTTCTCCACACCTCCTATTTTTCTGTTACCTTTAGAATCAAGTCTAAGCTTGCTTTGCCTGATAGGTGAGGCCTGTAGCTTCGACCTCTCCACTGCTCTTAACTATTTCCAGCAGTACTTGCATTGGGCACTGTCAGTTGGCACTTGATTTTCATCTTGCATCCTTTTATGCCTGTCCTTCACTGCAGAGGGTAGAAAGCTAAAAACTGCTTAACTCCCTTGCAGCTAGCTTTCTGTGTGCATATTTGTTTTGGAAGTCAGCAGGAGGTAGAGGCACCTTCCTACTACAGTGGCTGCTGATAAGAAAGTTTGGGGAGACGTGCTAGCCAGTTAGAGTGACTAGATCAACATTGCAGTATCTGGTCTTCAGCTTTGTGGGTGATGAGATGCAGTAGTGGTTGTGGCCATGGCAGCTTTCTACTCCTTGAATGACAACCTCAGCAGATTATTCTTGAATCCCATGGTTCCAGAGTTGTCCCATTCTTCCAGCCCCTCCAGAGACCTTGTGAGTCATTGTGTCAAATCCATTTGTGCTCAGAATGAATGCCCTGAGTGCTTCCCAGTCCTGCGTTGAACACTGGGAGGGCCAAGACAGAGGGAAGAGGCCATGGGGATGCCATGTTTGAGTATGTGGACAGAGAGGGAAGGCAGATGAGGAAGGGGCCAGCAAACACTGTGGCCTGACAGGAAAAGCAAGGCATGGTTGGCAATGAGGAAATTCAACCTGGTCAGACAGCTCCGTGTGAGAAGCGTGAAGCCTGAGAGCCCTTTGTTGAGGAAGACTGGGTACCAAATGTATTTTGGAATGTATCCTGAAGACCAAAGGCAGCTGACAATTTTTTTTTAATGTGTTAATTTTTTATTATAAGAAAAAACTTTCATTGTAGAAAGAAAGAAAAAGAAACAACCCAAGCATGTCAGAAATAGAGAAGGTTCCTATCATCCCATGCCAACACCCCATCCCCTACTCCAGAGGTAACCACTGTTAATAATTTAATGAATTTTTGTGTTTCAGGAAGTCACCTCAAACAGCAGGTGGGAGTGGTGAAATGAAAAAAGCAGATAGCAAGACCAGAAAAGCAGACGTGCAGGAATGATTTAAGTAAAAGGACTGGCGAGCCTGAACTATGATGGGCAACGAGGGATTCCTGGAAGCCCAAATTTAAAAAAATAACAAAAATTCAAAGGCATTCGGCTCTTTGTATTTGTATTTGGGCGGCAGGCAAAGGGAGGGCCCGAGGCCAACTGAGGTTTCTATCTTGCATGAAGGTCATTCTGTTAATTAAGCTAAGAAAACAAGAGAGCCACAGATTTAGTGGGGTGTGAGAGAGGTAATGAGCTTGGTTTAGGAGACATTTAAGGTTGTGGTTCATGCAGTTGAGGATCTGGTAGACAGTTCAAAAGATTTACTGCAAGACCCATTAGAGTGATTGAAAACATGGATGTAGAAGAACTAGTCAGGGGCAATGGAGGTACAGATGAGACCACCATGGCTGAGACAGGTTTGGGTGCAGAAGAACTCACCACCCCTGCCTAGGAACTCCCCACGGGTATAGGGGAGCTCACCACACAAGTAGAGAGGATCATGATATGGAACAGGTCACACTGAGGGGGAGAGGTGCTCACCACCAGAGCACAGGGGAGCTGTGTGTTCAGGGGAACTCAGCATGAGTAGAAAAGAGCTCTCCACAGGTGAAGATGTTATCACAGGTGTAAGGGAGATCTGCTGGGGGTAGACGGCTCACCCCCTGGGGGTAAGGGAGCTCACCATGCGTGTAGAGGAGACCATAGGCCTGGATGAGAAACTCATGATGGGTTCAGAAGAACTCAGCAGGATTGTAGAATAGGCACTCATAGAGCAGATCTGTGAAGAGGCCCTCACTTTGGGTGTAAAGGAATTCACCATCAGTATAGAAGAATTCATCGGGGGTTCAACATGAGTGCAAAGGAGTTCATGGGGAGAGCGCTAAACTGGTTCATTCTACTCCTGAAGGTGTCCCTAAGGGTCAAGGGCATGCCCTTCTTTGCCCTGTCCTCCCTCTTCCTGGCTAGAATGTGGCTGTGACAGCTCCAGCTAGAGTAGCCACCTAGGACCATGAAGTATGGAGGTCAAACACTGCAGAACAACAAGTTTGAGGGAGCCTGGGTCACTGAGGACCTAGTAGAACCAAGCTACCATATCAGCCCTGCCCTGCCTGCATTTATGTTTGAGAAAAATAAACTTATGGGTTTTCTAACTACTCTAGGCAAGTCTAATCTTAATATGTATTCCCATCTGTGAACTTGGGCAGATTACTTACCCTCTCAGCCTTTTCCTGTTTTGTCAAAATTGACCTAATGGTTGTAATAGCAAAAAACGGATAACACCCAAATCTCCATCAGTTGGGCACTAGTTGAATTAACAATGGCATTCCCATATGGTGGAATACTATGCAACTGTAAAAAGAATTGAGGAATAGTTCTAAATTGCTTTAACGTGATCTCCAGAGTATTACCATTAACTGAAAAAAAAAACAGTTTGAGTTAAAGCATATACACGAATCTGCTTTATTTTTAAAATGAAATAATAAAAGCTAGTTCAAAAAATGGTTACCTCTGGGGATAGAGGGAACAAGCTACAAGGGAAAGGGATGGAAGCTTAGTTTCTGTGAATGTTCTCAGAGCAGAGATTTGACTTTAGAGTTTATAAAATTACAAACCAAAAAGCAATACCTATAAATCAAAAAGTAAAACTGACCAGGCTTGGTGGCTCATGCCTGTAATCCTACCACTTTGAGAGGCCAAGGCAGGAAGATGGCTTGAGGCCAGGAGTTTGAGACCAGCCTGGCCAATATAGTGAGACCCTTTCTCTACAAAAAATTTAAAGTTAGCTGGGCGTGGTGGCGTGCACCTGTAGTCCCAGCTACTTAGGAGGAGGTTGAGGCAGGAGGATCGCTTGAGCCCAGGAGTTTGAGGTTGTAGTGAGCCATGATGACACTGTTATATTCTAGCCCAGGCAACGGAGTGAGACCTTGTCTCAAAAAATAAAGGCAAAAGAAAATGAATGAATCTTACGTATTCAGTTGGTAGCACAACCACACAGAGGGGAACTGTCTCAAGTGATTTTATTATTATTTTTTTGTTGTTGCCCAGGCTGGAGTGCAGTGGTACAATCATAGCTCACTGAAACCTTGAACTCCTGGGCTCAAGAAATCCTCCTGCCTAAGCCTCCCGAGTAGCTGGAACTAAAGGCATGTGCCATCATGCCTGGCTAATTTTTTAATTTTTTATAGAGATGGGGTCTCTCTACATTACCCAGACTGGTCTTGAACTCCTGGCCTCAAGCAATCTCTCTCAAAGTGCTGAGATTATAGGCATGAGCCACCCCATAAATTATTATTTACTCTATCATGGATTTACCCCAAGGACAGAAAGAACTGTGAAAACATTTTTACAGTTATCTTCGGTAATCCTATCCTTGGTGGTAATGTTGGTATTGTTACTCTGAGCCAGTCCTGTTTGTGTTGTGAAATTAAAAAATGTTGGTATTGTCGGCAGGGCGCGGTGGCTCACGCCTGTAATACTAGCATTCTGGGAGGCCGAGGAGGGAGGATTGCTGGAGCTCAGGAATTCGAGACCAGCCTGAGCAAGAGTGAGACCCCCGTCTCTACTAAAAATAGAAAGAAATTGGCCAAACAACTAAAAATAGAAAATATTAGCTGGGCATGGTAGCACGTGCCTGTAGTCCCAGCTACTTGGGAGGCTGAGGCAAGAGGATTGCTTGAGCCCAGGAGTTTGAGGTTGCTGTGAGCTAGGCTGACGCCACGGCACTCTAGCCCCGGCAAGAGAGTGAGACTCTGCCTCCAAAAATAAATAAATAAATAAATAATAAAACATTTTAACATGGGAGAAAGATGAACATGTAGAATTGGTGAGGTTAAATAAAAATTTTGTAGCCCTGAACTTGAATTAGAAGTATCACTATGAACTCCTGATGATGTATTATATCTTAGAAAGGTTTGTTCCCTAGCTCTGTCGACTGAAAAGACCTAGAAACAATGACTGATAAAAATGAGCACCACTAGCTCCCAGTCTATGGTTTCTAAATACCTTATCTCACTAAAAGCAACTGAGGTTCCTTTGAGCAATAGTTGATTCCAGTTTGGGGCAGGGGAGAATTAGGGAGGTGGGTATAGACATACACAATAAACCAGTGGGATTGTGTCAAAAAAATGCAGCAGCCAACTTGGAGAAGGCCCCACTGGATCGATAAGGGACACTTTGTGCATTAATGGTGATAACTGCACTGAATATAAACATTAACTATGTTTAAACCCACGAGGTCATAATGATATGCAAAATAACAAACTCATTTAGCCCTTTTGGAGGATGCAGGGGGAAACCTCATCATTCGAAACTTGGCAAATGGAGGGAAAGAATCAAGCACTTTTTCCCACCTTTCCTATATGATGGGAAACATTTCTCTTTATAAAAATATTGCAGCCAAGGCCGGGTGTGGTGGCTCACGCCTGTAATCCTAGCACTCTGGGAGGCGGAGGCGGGAGGATCGCTTGAGCTCAGGAGTTCAAGACCGGCCTGAGCAAGAGTGAGACACCCCCACCCCCGTCTCTACTAAAAATAGAAAGAAATTTGGCCGGGTAACTAAAAATATAAAAATTTAGCTGGGCGTGGTGGTGCACACCTGTAGTCCCAGCTACTCGGGAGGCTGAGGCAGGAGGATCACTTCAGCCCAGGAGTTTGAGGTTGCTGTGAGCTAAGCTGACGCCATGACACTCTACCGGGCAACAGAGCAAAACTCTGTCTCAACACCAACAACAAAAAGGTATTGCAGCCAAATATATAAAGAAGAAATGATAGGGTGATACCATTTTACAAACCCTAATGAAATGGAGGATCTAGGCAATGGTCATTCACGACTGTTGACCCAAATGAAAGAAGCATTCAGGCATTATGAGCCTCCTGATGGATAAACTCTCCATCTCCTATGAAGTAGGCTTGACAAAAAATTGACCCTGAAACTGATCAAGCCTCTATAGCAGCACTGTCCAATAGAAATGTTAGCCACATATGTAATTTTAAAATTCATAGTATATTTTGTTTAACTCAATATATCCAAAGTATTGTCATTTTTGGCATGCAATCAATATAGAAATCATTAATGAGATATTTTGCTTTTTTATTTTGTACCAAGACTTTGAAAACTACAATGTGTATTTTATATTTTCAGCACTTTTTAATTTGGGCTGACCACGTTACAAGTGCTGAATAGCCACATGTGGCTAGTGGCTACCATACTAGGCAGTGCGGGTCTAGATCTACTTACCAGTTGACGGGAAGTACAGGGGACAGAAGCAAATGTTAGGCCACTATGGGTATGCATTCAGCAAAAGCCAGACTCTGAGGCTTTGTAAGACATATGACTCAGTTTCTCCAACAAATAAATTGTAAGGGGGAAAAACAGAGGGAAAGGGAACCTATAGATTAAAAGAGACTTAAGAGAAATACCAACAATTGTAAAGCATGGGTCTTTGAGTCCAATTTGAACAGACAAACTGTAAAAGACAAAACAAAATATTTGTGAAAACCAGAGAAATAGGAACACTGAACATATTTTCAAAAATTTATTATCACTATTATTATTATCATCATTTTAGAGACATGGTTTTACTCTGTCACCCAGGATGCAATGCAGTGGCAAGATCATAGCTCAGTTCAGCCTCAAACTCCTGGGCTCAAGCCATCCTCCTGCTTCAGCCTCCCGGGTAGCTGGGACTACAGGCATGTGCCACCACGCCTGGCTAATTTTTTTAGTTTTTCTTTTTTTCATTTTTTAGAGACAGGATCTTGCTATGTTGCCCAGGCCAGTCTCAAACTCCTGGCCTCAAGTGATCCTCCCACCTGGGCTTCCCAAAGTGCTGGGATTACAGGCATGAGCCACCAGTGAGCAACTGAGAGGAGAAACCCTCTCAGTGGCAAAGGCTAGAGGGGTCAGAGATGTCACAAGATTTCTCTTGTGTACACCTATTTGCATAGTTTTGACTTTTGAACCATGTCAATGTTTAAATATTTGAAAACCCAAATTAAATAAAAATAGATGAATAAAGACAAATACTGAATTTGAATGTCAACAGGAACAAATGAAACTTCATATCACATTAATATTACCACACAGAAAAAGAATTTGCCTAAGTAAGTTTTGAACATTTTACTGTTGAGCATACATCCTTAGTGGAATATATTCTAAGGACAAAAATAACTGTAAAAGATACCTTGAACTTTACTCAGCAGATCTGTTGTCGTAGCATTTGTATTGTAATTCTGAAAGTCTTTGACATGCATTGTAAAATAGAGCAAATGATAAATATGGCCGTGGGAACCACTGTGTGAGAAGGGAGTTGCAAATACAGAATGTGGGGAAGGGAGAAAGAATCTTGTGATGTGGGGTATGAATTGTCAACTCAAGATTTCAATAAATAAAATGTGGATTTCCAAGCTCTGTCCACTAAAAAGGCCTAAGAAACATTGACAGCCCAGTAGCAATGAGCACATCTAGCACCGAGTTCTTGGTTTCTAAATGCTCTTGCCCACTGTCAAGAACCAGGGGCTTCTTGAAGAAATAAATGGCTGTCCCTGAGTCTGCAGCAGGCAATGTACAAGGTAAGTGAGCTTTGCAAGTAGTGGGACAGATTGGCTCCATATGCATCCTAAGGTGACAAATGTGAAGCCCCCAGCACCATCTCTACAGTGTTCTCCTTGAAAATGTGTAAACTGCCAGGCGCTGTAGCTCACGCCTGTAATCCCAGCACTTTGGGAGGCCAAGGCGGGAGGATTGCTTGAGGCTGGGAATTCGAGACCAGCCTGGGCAACATAACGAGACCCTGTCTCTACAAAAAATTTAAAAAAAACCCAAAACACTTTTGAAACTACTGGGGAAATTTTTAAAAATCAGTCTTATTGAGGTATAATTTACATCCAACAAAAGACACCCATTTTAAGTGTCCAGTTCTCTGAGTTTTGGCAATTTTAACCCATGTAACCGCCACTCCCAATCAAAAATCTAACGTTTCTGTCACCCCCAAAATTTCCTTCATGCTCCTCCCTCACCCCAGACAACCACTGATGTGGTTTCTATCGCTGCAGAGTCAATGGGGAAATTGAAATAAAGACTTACAAATTAGAGGGTATTATTGAATAAATGTTAATTTTCTTAGGAATGATAATGGTAATGTAGTTACGTAGGAGAATGTTCTTACTCTCAGGAGATGTATGCTCGGGTGTTTAGAGGTGAATTATCATGAAGTCTATAATTTACTTCCAAATGGTTCAGCAAAAAAAGTATACACACACAGATACCAAAACATGGCAAAATATTGATAATTGGGGAATCTAAGAAAAGGGTATATTAAAATGTTCTTTCACCTTTTACATAGGTTTGGGATTTTTCAAAATAATAAATTGAGGGAACTCATAATTTCCATCTCCGACTTTTTTCAATGCTTCTCATAACTGCTTCCTCAGAGAAGGATGAAACAAAGATAGGTTAAAACATTTATTACCTTGTCACTCTTCTCCCTTTCCTAAAAGGTATTAAGATTCTGTCAAAAACAGAAAGCCCAAGGGGTTTAGCAGCCCTTCCCCCGCAAAGCTCAGGTTCAGACTTCGGGGTTTGGATTGGGGTCTGGTTTAGGGGATCTCTTCTCGCTCTGAAGTCACTCTCCTTCCCAGAGTCCTTTGGTTTAGACAAATGGAAGGATTTCTGAGGGTGCATTCATCAACCAGGTCTCAACCTGAGCAGGTAGATCCTCATTAAGTCCCTGCAGCCAGAAAGCCAGGAACAAGCTGCTAGTGAGAGTCGCTGGGCAGGCTCAGGTCTGACTCCCGGACCGCGTTTGAGGGAGGGAAGGCCCCAGCTGCTCCCACTCTGGGTCCACCACCATGCTCACGAAGAGGCCACACTTCCTGTGGGCTGTTCCCCACGGCAGACCTCCAATGGGTGACTTTGGCTCAAGGACTTCCCATGGGCCTGGCTGAACCTTTCTTGGAACTACACGGCAGGCCGAGAATCTTCCTACCCACCCCTCCTTCCTTCCCCTCTCCTTCCACAGGGCTCAGACCTGCATCGAGGTGTGAAGGTTCGCCTCACCTTTCCCCCCCCAGTGAATCACTTACCTGTCTAAGCCCAGCTTGGCATCTGCTTCTTGGCCGACCCAAACACACACGCTTTTCCTCTGCTACACGTCCAGTAAAAGAAGGCTCGGACCAGGGTTAGCAGGGGCTAGATTTGTTTCTGGAAGCTGCTGTTTTTCCTCAGTGTGTGTTTCTATGAAAAGGAGGAAGAGGAAGAGAAAGAGGAAGAAGAAGAAAGATAAAGGTCTGCTTTAGGTGAGGGGTCAGGTCAGGGAAGGCTGCTCTGGGGAGGTGGACTTTGAGCAGAGCAAGTGGAGGAATGAATTGCCTTATAGTCAATGAAATACGCATAAATGTCACAAACATATTATCGACAAAAACAGAAGTTAAATTGCAGAAGAATGTGTATAATGTGACAAAGTTCTATGAAGTTTTAAAATAAGCAAAATACCACATAATGCTCTTACTGGGTTTCTGGCTAGTTAGTCGAGACATAAAAACAAGTGGGGAAGTGATACCAAGTCCAGGATGGTAGTGACATCTGGGTGGATGAGCGGTGGAGGGAGGGAAGTAGTTAACAGGAGGGGGAGGGAGGGAGGGAGGGGAGAAGGACAGGCGGAAAATGCCAAGGGTATGAACTTTGGAACCAGAAGTCTTTGGTGTCCGGAAACATCCTGTGTCTACAATCCTAGAAGGAAAATTGTGAGAATTTGCAATCATCCCTTATCTGACTGTCTTTCTTCTACAGATCAATATTCCTAGGGGATGGGAGCATGACCCTGAACACATTTTGGAGGCAACTGTGAGGCTGGCTGCTTGGCCCAATGCCCCTAACTCTGCTAAATTTGCAAGATCCATACAAGTCCTGATAATGCCCCCAACTAAAGGCTTCAGACTAAAAGGGTGGGACCGAGAAGGACAAGTCTGAAATATTGAGAAGTTGACCTAGTTGTTCTGTTTCGCCACTTGACTTCCGTTCTCCAGAAATGAACAGCCCTCACGGTCCATTCTCTGGAGTCAGAAGATGGCCGTAGCTGGGCACGGTGGCAGGCATCTATAATCCCAGCCACTCGGGGTCCTGAGGTGGGGGGACTGCTTGAGCCCAGGAGTTCAAGATCAACCTGGGCAATACAGCGACACTCTGTCTCAAACAAACAAAACAAAGATGGCTGCTTATGCATATGCAAGGCTGGCAATCTTGGGTTATACAAATCTAAGCAAAGAATAGACTTGAGAAGACTCCAAAAGGAGCAAGGAAGTTTCCTGTCTCTCTCTGCAGTCACCTTCTCCTTCCTCGTCTCGTACTTAATCCCTTCTATCTACTCCCCCTTCTCTGTTCCGGTTACGAGGGCTGCGTAAAACTTACCCCAAAACTTCATGGCTTTTACCAGCATAAGGACAGATATATCAGCCAATGGAATAGAATGGAATGGAATGGAATAGAATGCTCAGAAATAAAATAAACCCTCACATATATTGTACAGCCAACTGATTTTTGGCAAGGGTGCCAAGACTATTCAATGAGGGAAAGAACAGTCTTTTTCACAAATGATGCTGGGAGGACTGGATCCACACACACAAAGGATAAAGTTGGGCCCCTCCCTCACACCATATACAAACATTAACTCAAAATAAATCGATGAACGAAACGTATGAACTAAAAGGATAAAACTCTAAGAAAACATAGGAATAAATCTTGGGTTAGGCAATGGCTTTTTAGATGTGACATCAAAAGCACCAGCAACCAAAGAAAAAGCAAACTGGACTTTCTCAAAATTAAAAGCTTTTGTGCCGCAAATGATACCATCAAGAAAGTCGGCCAGGTGTGGTGGCACATGCCTGTAGTCCCGGCTACTCAGGAGGCTGAGGCAGTAGGATCACTTGAGCCCAAGAGTTCAAGTTCAGCCTGCGCAATATAGCTAGACCTCACCTGTAAAAAACAAACAATCAAACAAAAAAAGTAAAAAAACAACCCACAGAATGGGAGAAAATATTTGCAAATCATGTATCTGATAAGGGACTTTTATCTAAAATATATATATATAAAAAAGTCTTACAACTCAATAATAAAAAGACAAATTAAATTACCCAACTAAAAAATGGGTAAAGGATATGAATAGACATTTCCCCAAAGAAGATATATAAATGCTCAATAAGCACAAGAAAAGATGTTAAATGTCACCAGCCATCAGGGAAATGCAAATCAAAACCATAATGAAATACCACTTCACGCCCATTAGGGCAGCTCTAATCCAAAAGGACAGATAATAACTAGTGTTGGTGAGAATGTGGAGAAATTGGAGCCCTCATACATTGCTGGTGGGAATGTAAAACGATGCAGCCACTTTGGAAAACAGTTTGGCAGTACTTCCAAATGTTAAATACAGAGTTACCATATGATCCAGCAATTCCACTCCTTGGTATATATGCAAGAGATATGAAAAGGTGTCCACAGAAAAACTTAAACATGATTGTTCAAAGCAGCATTATTCATAAGAGCCAAAAGGTAGACATGAATCAGTTCATCAACTGATGAATGGATAAAGAAAATTTGGTGTGGCTGGGCACAGTGGCTCACGCCTGTAATCCTAGCACTCTGGGAGGCTGAGGCGGGAGGATTGCTTGAGGTCCAGAGTTCGAGAACCGCCTGAGCAAGAGCAACCGTCTGTACTAAACATAGGAAAAAAATTAGCCAGGCAACTAAAAATAGAAAAAATTAGCTGGGCATGGTGGCACATGCCTGTAGTCCCAGCTACTTGGGAGGCTGAGGCAGGAGGACGGCTTGAGCCCAGGAGTTCGAGGTTCCTGTGAGCTAGGCTGACGCCACAGCACTCTAGCCCGGGTGACAGAGTGAGACTCTGTCTCAAAAAAAAAAAAAAAAAAAGAAAAGAAAATTTGGTGCAACCATATAAGAAATATTATTTGGCAATAAAAAGGAATGAAGTACTGATACAAGCTACAATGTGGATGAACTTTCAAAACATCATGTTCAGTGAAAGAAGCCAGGGACAAAAGACCACACGTTGCTTGATTCCATTTATACGAAATGTCCGGAACAGGCAAATCCAGAGAAACAGAAAGATGAGTGTTTCCCAGGGGCCGGGGAAGTGGTGGAGGGGATGGGAATTTCAAGGCTTTTTTGGTGGGGGTGATGAAAATGTTCTCAAACTCATTGTGGCGATGGTTGCACAACTCTGTGAATATACTAAAACCATTTAATTGTGCACTATAAATGAGTGGATTTTATGGTATGTGAATTATATCTCAATAAAGATTTTTAAAAGGAACTTCATGTCTCAAAGCAAGAACATTTACTTTGCTCATGAATCTGCAGTTTGAGCTGGTCTCCCTTGGGAGAGCTCACCTATGCTCCACTTGGTGTCAGCTGGGGTGGCTCAAGGGCTGGGGCTGGAATTTCTGGAAGCTCCTTCACTCCCATGTCAGCCGGTTGAAGCTGGGTGTGGGCTGCGACCCCTCCTGGGGCTGTCAGCTGGAACACCTTCACTCTGCACGTGGCCTACGACTCTTCCCCGCATGGTGGCTGGGTTCTAGAGCCAATATCAGTAGAAGAAAGAGGGGGCCACTCAGAAGCTGTATTTCCTTTATGACCTCCCTTTGAAAGTCACACATTGTCCCTTTCACCACTGAATTTCTGTTTGTTAGAGGGCCATCA
>RJWJ010012456.1:0-42001 GCA_004363605.1 Indri indri | reverse complement strand
GAAATTAATAAATAAATGAATAAATGAATTCTGACTTATACACAGAAGGAAGGCCAGGAATTCATGCAACACATTCATGAAAGAGCTCAAGATCACCTCCTCCTCCAAGTCACACAGGCCTGCCTTATACACTGCCCAGGCAGCCGTGAGCCTGTCTGCAGGGAGTCGGGACAGCCAGGCTGTCATCAGTGGGAAGGACGCACATTCCCCCTGTAACCAGCACATGCGTGCATTTCCCAACCACGGCCAGTAGCCCACTTCCAGCCCCAACCAGGGTCCACTTGCTGGCTCAATACCCTGGGAGCCCAGCCTTGAGGAAGCCACATTCCCTCAGGACAGGGAGCTGTGACTGGGAGCCTGGTGAGCAGAGTCTAACCTTGAATAAGTGTTTTCTTGTTGTCATCTGCAGATCTAACGCAAAGCCTGCAGAGAATACGTAGTGGAGACATATATTATACCCAGAGCTTTTTATCTCACACATGTGACTCTGCCCATCATGAGCTGTGCGTGTTATTCTCACTGGTGGGACAAAAACCACCTCCCACTGCAGCATATATCAAGGGAGAGAATGTTGAACTTTCTTTGCATTAATATAAATAGCTGTTTAGGCCTCATTCCCCAGCCCAGGACCCTCTGTGCACCTGTCCTTCGTCTACTCTATTTGGCATCTGGTTCGAGTTTGGTTTATTTAGAGCCCAGGTCAGCGGGCTTTTACATATTAAAGGTGCATTTTAAAAGAGCATTTTCTATTCTAATTTGAGGGAGCCAAGCTCTTTAGGGCTTTCGGGAATGGTGTCCACCTGATTTACATTTCCCCCATTGGAGCTGAGCCACAGACGCACATTAGAATGTAAATAATAGTGATGGATACATGTATCTTTAAAGATCCATTTTCTCTCCATTTTTTCTCTCTTTGAGGGGAGGGGACAGGCCAGGAAGGGACCGAAGTATTCAGGCTGTGGGGGCAGAGAGAGGAAAGAGGAGGGCAGATGCGATGGGTTCTCGGGAAGGCTGGCTCCAAGACACGGAAGGCGGCGGTTCAGAGGCCTGCGGTGCCAGCGTCTCTGCCAGATGCAAGTCCGATCCCTTCTTTGTCCAGGGAGAGGCTACGGTGCGGTGTTCAAATATTGGCTCCAGTGCAGCTTTGGGAAATTCCCTTCACCTCTCTGAGCCTTAGTCCACCCACTGGGCCGTGGAGATCATTATATCATCCCACACAGAGCCACCGTGAAAAATAAATGAGGGACACCTGGGAAACGTATGGCACAGTGCTTGGCACACAGCAGGTGAGCAACTTAATACACATTGGCTTTTGTGCATATTATTATCCTTGTAAATCTTGTCTTCTATCCCAAGCACAGGGCCCACCCTGCACGTGGGAGGCATCTGACAAGTGTGTATTAGCTGGACTCCATTCATTCAGTGTCAAGAACTTTCCCTGGCTCCTACTGTGGGCTAGAGAAGGATGATAATTGAGGAATGGTTCCTCATCTCCACCCACCTGCCACTCCTGCCAAAGGCTCCTGTCTTACCCACTTCCTTGTGGCCCCCACATAAGCCATACTCTCTCATGTTTTCAATGCCAGAAACCCAGGATCTCTGCTCCCCTCTTCCTCGCCTAAATAAATCCCAATCATTCCCCTTCCAGGAAGCCTTTCTGACTCTCTAAGCTGAGTTAGGTGCCCTCCTTGAGGGTCCAGAGTGTGCTTTACTTCCCTCCACGATACCGCTTACCATCCTAAATGGTAACTTGTGTGTGTGTATCTCCTAGGAGAAGAGGAGCTGTGTCTGTTTTGGTCACCATTATATCCCCAGCCTGGCACATGTTAGGTGCTCAATAAATATTTGTCGAATGCATGAATCTCTATGTAACCAAAGCAATATCTGGCACACAGTAGGTGCTCAACAAATGTTTGCTAAATAAAATGATGTAGTTGATGCTTTCGAGGAATTCACAATCTCATCAGGGGTGGACTCACAAGTTGTTATGGTATTGCCGTTATTTTATGCAGATGGAGCTCAGAAGGAGATCTGGGAGAGTCAGAAGGGCTTCCCAGAGGAGGTGGCAGTTCAGTAGGGCATTGAAGAATAAGTAGGAGTTGTTTCAGAGGGAGGAGAGATGTTGAAGGGAGTGGAGATTTTCACAGGGAAAGACCCCGAATGGGAACAAAAAGAGGTGGAATTCTTTCCTGGATCTTGGGCCAAGATGCTCTTAGATAGCAATTTGGGATGGGACCTGGCTGGGATACGTTTTCCAAATGTGGCCATGAGGCAAACCTAACTATGGAGAGTTGGGGAAGTTTGGAGCAGCGGAGGAAGGAGGTGTCTGGCCTCAGCTGTAGCTAGGAAGGGGGAGGCGGAGTAAGGAGGGAACGCCCACTCCCCACCCCAAAAAGGAGCCCTGGCTTAGGTGCTCAGAGCCAGGCAGGGACCAGGCCTCGTTCCCAGGCCCTCCGAGGGGCCAGGACAGCAAGGATGGAAAAAGAGGAGGTGAGAAGAAGGGGCCCTCCTGGCCTTGATTTCTGCAACCAAGAAGCTTGGGCCGATGTGATGCTTCAGAAACCTGGGGAGGAAGCCTGGAGGCCTCACTCACGAGCCATCCATTGCCGGAGCAGGGGCGATGTCAGGAGCGATGACGGCACAGAGAGGGAACAACAGGAGTGGGAGGAGAAGGAAAGAGAACTGGGAGCCAGAGCACCTCCTGATCCAGAGAAACAGGAAACCAAGGGGAAGGGGTGGGAAATGGGGGGCCAGGTGCTGGGGAGGGGCGCAGAATAGGGGGAGCCCCCCAGGGAGGCTCTCAGGTTGGGTTACAGCAAGAGCTGGGAGAGGAGAGTGGGGAGGGGGAGGACGGAGGCAGGGAGGAGATGAAGATGTTCTTTCGTCTTCTTCCTCGAGAGAAGGGGCCAGGCTGTGATAGGGAGAATGACAGAAAGTCTCATTGGAGCTGTTGGTTTGAAAGAATTTGTCTTTGGAACAAGCTTTTTATCAGTCAGCTTTAAAGATCAGGATTCCTTAGAGGCCACTCCATCTTCCTCTCTCTCCGTCTCTCTCCCAGACCCTCCTTCCCCTGTTCCTCCGTCTCCCTTCGCATCTCGCAGTCCCTTTTTTGGCCCCGTATCTGTCTCTGGCTGTGTTTTCCTGTCCCTGGGAATTCCTCGCCATCTCCCTCTGCCCTGCCTGGCTGCCTCTGACCGCAGGCCAGGCCCTCCTCGGCACTCCCGGTGGCAGGGGGCCCAGCGGGGAGCAGGCAAGGCTAGACTGGCAGAGCCACCTGTTGGTGTTCTGGGCTAGGCTGTGAGGCCCTGTGTCCCAGGGAGAGCCTCAGGCCATGGGGGCCTTTGACTCTGCCACAGCCGCCCTCCCTGAGCCCAAGCACCTTTGCCCACCATGGCCAACTGTCCAGGTGTGGCTCTCACCTCTCCCGTGTCCACAGCAAAGGCAGGTTTGAGGAGCAAAGGGAGAGGGACTATGAGTGCTTACAGGGTGCCAGGGGCTTCCCCAGGATAGCAAGAAAGACATCTGGTCCGTATTTTCCCCAAGGGAAACTGAGGGGTTCCACCGTTGTGTGGCAAGTGAGTGGGATCCAGATGGAGTCCATGGCAGGGAGGGTAGCTGGCTTGCAGCTCAGAGGGCAGCCGAGCCAGGACAGGTGGAGGGCTGGTCCGCCAGGCTTTTTGCAATTGCCTCTCATTATTAGCACACCATATTTCCCGCCACCATGGACCAGGATAACCTGGGCCTTACATCCTCTCCTGCCCTGGCTGGGATGGCCCGGAGGACTCTCATTTCCCACCCCCGGTGTTGAAGCTGAAAAGTCAAGGATGTTTTTCTTAGAGGGGATGGGGTGGGGGAAGGGGGTGGGCACAGGGTCACAGGCTTCCTTGGGGCCACCAGGAGTCTCCTCCTTCTTTCTAGTCCGGAGGGGCCCTAACCTGGCGAGGAGGCACGAGGAGGCACCGTTCAAACGGTGGCCTGGGTGTCAGGCCTGAGCTGTAGCCCCAGAAGCCATCTCTGGGAAGCCTCATCTGCACCCCACCCTCCAGAGTTTGGGGGTGACCTTCTAGGGCACCCAGGCCCCCTCCCTGTGCCCAGCCCTGCTTTTCCCCGGGCGTCTGGGGCGGGAGGGGGCCGTGCTCTGGGAGGAGCGGGGAGCAGGCCCGGCCATGTGTACAGAGAGGCCTCAATTTCACAGGGCTTGCTCCTGAGTGAGTTTCGCATAAAAGGATTAAGGCGAGAGGAAGTGCAGAGGAAATGGAATGTTGGACACCTTGTTAAACGGGCTGTCAGGGCTCCCGAGCGTGGGTGCTAACTCTATTCCCTGCCTCCACAGAGCGGGCCAGGCCATTACCCGAGCTACCAAAGATAGGCCCGGGAGCCAGAGTCGGACACGCAGCGCCCGGAGCACGGAGAGGTCGGGACAGGGGAAATGGAGGCTGAAAGCTTCTTCCTACCTGCTCCTGGAGAGCTCTTGGCCCTGGGATTAAATCACAGCATGCTTTGGGAATGGGGCCTGGGGAGAGAGGTGCGTGCATTTGACCTAACAATGCGTAGATTATCATTTCCTCCCTTATCTTAACACCCAGGGACATTCTTCTTCCTGAGCAGGAGTTGGCTCAGTTTGTGAATGAGTCTGATGGGATGAGTACCTTTGCCGAGGAGATAAGGGGTTTATCGGGTTGGGGGAGGACTTCCTCTGGGAAGAGCAGCAGGGAGAGGGGCCGCCCCCAGGGCCTGAGGTGGGGGCGTGTGGTGGGCAGCTCACCCATCCATGCAGGGAACCCGGCCTTTTCCCCTGGCCGTCCCCCTCTGCCTGGACCCCTCCTGCCTACATCGGCCACCCAATTCCTGCTCATTCTTTAGACAGTTCATAGCCTGGTTCAACGTTGGGATCACCAGGGGAACGCTAAACACTTACCCATGCCCCAGGACCCACTGCGGTTGGATGAATGGACCCAGAATCACCAGGGTTGGAGGGGGGGAAGGTTCTCCAGGAAGCTTTCCCAGTGCCCCAGGTGATTAGGTAGGTACCCACCTCCTCTGTCTCCTAGGCTCCTGGGACAGATCTCCAGGGTCACACCTACCACTGGACAAGATAGGTTTCTGTTTATCTTTCTGTCTAGACCTCCCAACCCAGACTGTGAACTCCCTGAGTGCAGGGCCAGGGCCACGGGCCATTGTCCCCTGGGCTTAACTCTGCACCTGGTAGTGGGGCTGTAGTGGGGCATGGATGGAAGCAGGTCCTAGTCATCACCCTGTGTCCACTCCCTGTAGCAGGGGCTGAGTGTGGTTGGTGCTCCGTGAATGTGTGCTGCATGCACGATGATCATATTTCCCCCTTGGGGGGTGGGGATGGGGGAAGAGTTAGCCCCTGATTGCTGCCTGTTGGGGTTGGGGGGCGGGTAGGGCTTCAGGACAATCCTCCCCTGTCCCTCCCATTGATTCTTTTTTTTTTTTGAGACAGAGTCTCACTCTGTTGCCCGGGCTAGAGTGAGTGCCATGGCGTCAGCCTAGCTCACAGCAACCTCAAACTCCTGGGCTCAAGTGATACTCCTGCCTCCGCCTCCCGAGTAGCTGGGACTACAGGCATGCGCCACCATGCCCAGCTAATTTTTTCTATATATTTTTAGCTGTCCAATTAATTTCTTTCTATTTTTGGTAGAGACGGGGTCTCGCTCTTGCTCAGGCTGGTCTCAAACTCCTGAGCTCAGGACGATCCGCCCGCCTCGGCCTCCCAGAGTGCTAGGATTACAGGCGTGAGCCACCGCGCCCGGCCCCATTGATTCTTAAATGCTTTCAATTAGGGGGAAATGAGAGTTTAGATCAGGGGTCAGCAAACTTTTTCTGTAAAGAGCCAGGATAGTAAATAATTCAGGCTTGGTGCGCGTACAGTCTCTGTCTCAACTACTCAGTTCTGCTGTGGTAGCTCGAAAAGCAGCCAGAGACGCTACGTAAATGGTGGGCGCGGCTGTGTTCCATACACACTTTATTTATGGATGCTGAAATTTAAATTTCATCCAGTTTTCACATGTCACAAAATTTCTCCTTTTGATTTTTTTCCAGCTTTCCCCACATAAAAATAGGGAGCCGGCTGTCCAGCCTGGGCCAATGGGCCATCATTTGCAGATTCCTGGTTTAGATGAAATTGTTGATGGTAGTTTCCCAATTCCAAGCTTCTAGCTGAGCGCTGCCCCCCTCCCCATGCACCCCTGAGGTTACCAGGGACCTGGGCCACTAGCTGCCCCTGGATAAGACAGAGGCGTGTATGAGGGGCCTTGAGCAAGTGAGCAGAAGCCCTGATCCCTCCGGGGAGGGGGCTTGAGCGTGAAGGCTGTGAATCTGAGAGGCGTGCTGATAAGTAATGTGGTTTCACTTCAGGTCATTTCCTGAAAGTCAGATCCACTTTGCACTTGAGGACAAGAGTGGGAGCTTCCGAATCCACTCTCGGGGCCTCCAAATTAAAAGCCAAATAGGATGTAGCTTTTGCCTGGGCTGCGTCTTCATCTGTCAAGAGCAGTTATCTTCAGCCTGCCACTGGGGCCTGCTACTGTCTGTCACTCACACCCACCCAGCACCTTGCACCGTTGCCTTGGGGGCACAGCACAACCCCCCCAGCAGGGGGAGGTGTCCACTAATGGGCCCAAGACCCCACGGGTTATTCAAACAGGCAGCCAGGTCTTTAGAGGAATCTGCCGCTTCTGGCCTAAACTACTAGCCAAAGCCTTGTCACGTGGGGCCTAGGCCAGACTTCTGGAGGTCTCTCTGGTTGGGAATTCTCTACAAAGGCCCAGCTATGGGGGGAAGAAGGAAAATAGCAGAATCTGAGGCTCGGAAACTGCCAGCTCCAGCCCCCAATGGGGAGAGATGGGGTGAAAGTTGGGAAGATGGATGGTGACTCAGAGAACACCTGGAGAGGGAGGGCCTCCGACTTACACACTCAGAGTCGTAGCCCCAGCTTGGACCTTTACTTGGCTGTGTGAGCTTGGGCCGATTGCTTCACTTCTCTGAATTTCAGTTTCCTCAACGTGGAGAGTCTTACCAGCCCTGCGCCTCTCAGGACTGTACACGCTAAGGTTCACAAGAGACCCAGGAGAGCATGATGTAGGCCCCAGAGTGTCATTCCTGTGCAGGGCTGAGAGTCATTGTGTCCTGGAGGACAGCCTGGGAGCAGTGGGTTCTGCAGTGGGACCACTGAATGGGTGGAACCCTGTTGTATCCTGGCTCTCTCCAGACAGTTGTTCAGGGGAGGGGGCTTGGAAGCTGAGTTGGGCTGTTTCTTTGTCCTCTTCACCACCCAAAGCTCCATAGAAAAAGACACACTTTGTAATTATAAGACTTGGGCTAAGACTCATCACCAATCTCTAGGAAATTACTTTACCTCTCTGAACCTTGGGATTCTCAGTTATAAAATTGGGATGACAATGTCTCATTGGGCTGTGGTGACAAGTTGTCTCAGGAATGTGAAAGTGCTTTGTAAATGTGATGGGCCACACACAGGGTACATATTTATATATTTTCCTCTACCTCTAGCCAGTCACAGGGGTCTCACCTGGTCCTATCACCACCCCCCAGCCTTGCTACAGAGATAGAACCAGAGGGGACAAGGTCTCTGCTGACATGTTCCGCATCCCCACCCACCATTTGTCGATGCTGAAGCCCACTCTAGACTCACTAGCCTTGATTTGTTGGAGAATGGGGCTTTCATCTCCATTCACTCAAGCCCTGGCTAGTTTCCCTCACCCTGAGTGGCTGGGCCAGGCCAGGATGAGGCCTCCAAGCCCTGCTCTCTGGGCCCGATGGTCCTGGCCCATCACCTCTACTCCCACTCCAAGTCATCCAAGGCCTTGAACCTGGCCCCCGTGCATTGTTGTCTGAGTATGGATGGCCCCATGCCCCCGAGACTCCTGAAATTGGGTCTGGGAGAAAGGAAAGGCCTCTATCCTTCCTTCTCCCAGGCCTCCAGCCTGTGGGTGCCATGCCCTCTCTATAAAAATGCAATGTTGTTTGAAAAATTACAAGAGGAAAGCATGCTTGGCTAGGTGGCTCATACCTGTAATCCCAGCACTTTGAGAGGCCAAGGTGGGAGGATCACTTGAGGCCCGGAGTTTGAGACCAGCCTGGGCAACATAGTGAGACCCTGTCTCTAAAAAAGATTTTTAAATTAGCCAGACATGGTGGCACACACCTGTAGTCCCAGCCACTTGGGAGGCTGAGGTGGGAGGATCTCTTAAGCCCAGGAGTTTGAGGCTGCAGTGTGCTATGACTGCGGCCCTGTACTTCAGCCTGGACAACAGAGCAAGTCCTCATCTCTTAAAAAAAAGACCAAAACCTGCTCCTTAGAAAATATTCATACAGGAATATACAGGAAAAAAAGGAAATGAGAAATGCTCTCAGCCTTCCTTTCCTCCCTGTCCCTGGCCCTCTTCAAGATGCTGTGGACCTGGCCCTGCTGGAGCCCATGTGGCCCCAATGCCCTCCCAGCTGAGGAGCAGCCAGGGGCAGTGACAGGGCCCCCTTGTCCATGGACCTCCTGGCATGCACCATGTCTTGTACACAGCAGGTATTCAATAAATGTTGCTTGGTTGACCAGATGAGGACATATTTCCTAGGACTTTTAATACAATCTTTTTTAAAAAAATTTTAAAAATTTATTATTATTATTATTATTTTGAGACAGAGTCTCACTCTGTTTCCCGGACTAGAGTGCCATGGCATCAGCCTAGCTCACAGCAAACTCAAACTCCTGGGCTCAAGCTATCCTCCTGCCTCAGCCTCCCTAGTAGCTGGGACTACAGGTGTGTGCCATGATGCCCAGCTAATTTTTTTCTATTTTTTTGTTGCCTGGCTAATTTCTTTCTGTTTTTAGTAGAGATGGGGGTTCTTGCTCTGCTGAGGCTGATCTCGAACTCCTGACCTCAAGTGATCCTCCCACCTTGGCCTCCCAGAGTGCTAGGATTACAGGTGTGAGTCACCACATCTGGCCTTTGGCACGATCTTGTTGAGAGCAAGAAGCATGTAGTTGGTTGCCTTGTTCTTGGGAGGCCAGAGAGATTAGATACTATTAAGGGTTCAGAAATTAAGATTTGGGGCAGAATGGCTCAATATCAACAAGGTAATGATCCTTTTAATGACAAGAGGAAGATGGGGACTCTAAGGCTCTGTTTCTCTATCACGGGGTGGAAAGTAACATCCCTGTCGGATGGGGTTTTTTTATCGTTCATTCATGCACTCAGCAAATGCTATTTCATCCCTACAGAGTGCCAGCTCCAGGCTCGGCCATGGACAAGGAAGGCACCCAAACGAAGGAGACGTGGCCTCTTGGCTGTTAAAAAGTCAGGACATTTTGTATGTTGATAGATGAATGGATAAAGAAAAAGCGAGATATATATGTATAGAATATTATTTGGCCTTTAAAAAGAAGGAAATCCTGCCGCTTGCAACACCCTGGATGAACCTGGAGGACATTATGCTAAGTGAAATAGGCCAGGCACAGGACGACAAATACCGCATGATCGCACTTATGTGTGGAACCTAAATAGTCAAACTCATGGAAACAGAGTGTGGAATGGGGGTTGCCAGTGGCTGGATTCCATTCCAGGGGGAAATGGGGAGATGTTGGTCAATGGGGTATAAAGTTTCAGTTATGCGAGGTGAATAAGTTTTGGAGATCTAAGGTACACCAACGTGTGACTGTAGTCAACAACATTGCACTGTATACTTGAAATTTGCTAAGAGGGTAGATCTTAAGTGTTCTCACTACTCATACAAAAACAAAGAAAAGAAAAGAAAGGGAAGAAAATGGTAACTGGGAGGTGATGGATAGGTTAAGTAGCCTGGTTACAGTGAATATTTCACAATGTGTATGTATATCAAATCATCAAGTATTATACCTTAAATATATGCAATTTTTAATTGCCAACTTTATCTCAATAAAACTGGGGAAAAAGAAGAAAAGTAAGGACATTTTCCTGGAGGAAATGGAATGGAGGTGGGGAGGTGGGGAGGCGGTGGGGAGAGAGGACGGCAAGGCAGGGGGGCAGCTGAGTGGCTGGCTCCTTCCTGGAGGTGGGAGAGCAGTGTGGCCTGAGCCCCAGACCCCCTGGTGGTCCGCAGTGAGTGTGGGAGGAGCCCTGCCTCGCACTCCCTGTGCCCATCTACAAATGGAAGCTGCCCCAGCAACAGGAGGAGAGCTGGCCAGGGGCCCTTGGCGTCCAGCTCCTGACACCTGGCGATGCTGCTCGCAGGGGGTGGGGTGCAGGGGTTCAGGGGGACCAATTAGGTCTGAGCTACCCCTGTGAGTCTGGTGGGCCCGGAGGTAGGTAGGCAGGAGGGACTGTAGTTTAGGTTAAAAAAAAACCCTTAGCGGCTGGGAGCTCTCAACTGGAACAGCCCAAAGCCAGAAGGCAGGTCCCAGGATCAGGCGACCCCCGCCATGCCCTGGGAGGGCACTGGGGATGGGAGGGAACTGCTGTTCCCTCCCCAGGCCACCCTCCAGAGCTCTGCTCTTTCCTCCCTTC
The DNA here is from genome assembly GCA_004363605.1 of Indri indri. Taxonomy (NCBI): domain Eukaryota; kingdom Metazoa; phylum Chordata; class Mammalia; order Primates; family Indriidae; genus Indri; species Indri indri. The sequence goes on along the minus strand of RJWJ010012456.1, from coordinate 31,484 downwards.
CTCCAGCCTCATCTCCATTCAGGTTCCTGAGTCTGGGGTCTGAAGAGAGGGAGGCCCTAGGCCCCGGGACTTCCAGAATGGAGGGGAGGGTGGGCACTCACTCTACAGCTGGGCCCCAACGCCCCCAACCCCTGCCAGGCAGCCCGTCCCTGTTCAACACCCATGTGAGACACCGAGGATGCAAAGACGATAAAGCAGGTTCTGCTCTCGGGGAGCTTGGCAGGGCACAAACACTGCTCATGATGGTGCAGTTAGCACCATGCTGGTGGCATCTACAGGTGCTGTGCAGGCGCAGAGACGGAAATGGTTCCCTTTATCTGGAAAGAAGAGGGGCAACGAGCAGGGTCTTGGCAGTTGAGTAGGAGTTTTCCAGGCAGAGAAGGGATCGGGGGGCATTCTCAGCAGAGGCCATGTACAAGCAAAACACATAGGGCTGAAGACAGCTGGGTGGGAGAAACTGGAAGGCCGCTGTGCAGGAGTGGAAACAATGCCTGTGTTTGCGTTCCAGCTCCACTTCCTGGCTGTGTGACTTTAGGCAGTTTGCTTAACCTCTCTGTGCCTCCATGGCCTCATCTGTTAACAGGTGGTAATAATAGTTGCAGTGGCCATTAATGCTCTTTGCCAAACACTCTTGCCTATCTCCCCTTCCAGCTTCCAGGCACAGGCGGAGGAGCATTTTCTGGCCCCTCCGTGGTTAGGTAGGGTCATGTGACTAGTCCAGGCTCATGAGTTGTGAACGGAAGTGTCATTTCCGGGCCTGGACATTTAATGGTTAGTGTGAGAGCCTCCAGAGCTCTCTGTCCTCTTTCTGGCACCATGCAGTTCCCAACAATGTTTGAGATGTGACTGCTCGATCAGCCCAAGTTCCTGAGTCTCTGCAAAGAGCAGAGTTCCTAACAACGCACACTGCAAGGTAGCTTTAGCAAGACGTAGATCTTGGCTGATTTAAGCCCCTGAGATTAGGGAATTGCTTATTACCGCAACAGAGCTTAGCCCACATTGACTGACAATAGCACCTACCTCAGAGGGTGGTGATGGGGACACCATGAGTTGCTATAGTTAGGCACTGAACAACAACATTTTGGCCAATGACAGACTGCATACATGATAGTGGTCCCATAAGATTATAATACAGTATTTTTACTGCACCTTTTCTGTTTAAATACACAAATACTCACCATGCTGTTACAGTTCCTACAGTATTCAGGTACAGTAACGTGTTGTACAGGTTTGTAGCCTAGCAGCAATAGGCTATTCCACACAGCCTAGGCATGTAGTGGGCTGTACTACCTAGGTTTGTATACGTGCACTCCACAATGCGCACACAACGATGAAATCTCCTAACGATGCATTTCTCAGAACATATCCCCATCATTAAGCGACGCATGACTGTGCATGTGAAGCATTTAGACCAGTGCCTGAGCATTTGATGTTAGCTGTTATTATTATTGTCATCATCAGAGAGGTAGCGGGGAGTGGCCACAGAAGAGGCTAGGAAGGGAGGCAGAAGCCTACTTCCAAAGGGTCTTGAACCCCAGGTTCAGAAGCTCAGAGTTGATCCTGAAGGAAGCGGGGAAACATGAAACATGTTTTAAACAGAAGAATAAGATGCTTTACAGACAGTTCACTCCAGGACCTGGAGAACAGCAGGCATTTAATAAATACTTCTTGAACAAATGCATGAATAGAGATTAGAGGAAGAGAGACCAATTGGGAGGCCACTTCAGCAACCTGGGTATCCCACAGTGAGGGCCAGGGATAGGGCAGGTGCCATGGAGTCCGGGGGACCCGCAGCCAGACACTGGGCTTCCTTGCCCACCCCCACTTGCCCACCCCCAGCCTAACCCGGATGGGCAGCTTCATGGGCCCTGCTGCTCGTGTGCAGTGCTCGACACCGCCTCATAACTCACTGTGCCTATGATGAAGCGGAGCAGTTGTTTGGGAAGACAGCCACTCCGATATCCAACAGCCCCCAGGGCCGTTCGTGATGTTTCTCTTCCACCATCCACTGCTTAACATGCCAGCTCTCTCTCCCACACCCTGCTCCCCACACCCCCTCCAAAGGCTCCGATCTCTCCCCCATACACGCGCACACCCCTCCGCCTGCCTCTCCTGTGCTGCTGCCTGGAGGAAATTTATTGCAGCCCCAGACTGCCATGGGCAAATACTAATAAAATGCTGTTTTGCTGCAATTTGTTTAATTGGCCACAGAAGAGATGTCTCAAGCATGTGCAGCCTCTGCCTGTGCCTGCCTGCCTGCCTGCCTGCCTGCCCGGCTCGCAGATGCTCTCTCCTCCCTCGGCCTTGTCCTCCTGGCTGCGACCACAGAGCATGGGGTGATGGGGGGAGGGCAGACAAGAGAGGAGGCAGAATGAGCCCCCCTCTGTCTATTCTTACAGCACTTTACCGAGTGAACCTCTCACCCGTGAACCCTGGGATCCTGTGATCAGCCAGGCTGCCTGCGTTCAAATCCCACCATTTCCTCTTCTTAGCTGTGTGACCTCAGGCAAGTGCTGCAACCTCTCTGTACCCCAGTTTCCTCATCTGTAAAATGGAGATGATAGTAACAGCATTGTGAGGATTAAATGAGCTACTTCATCTAGAACACTCAGAACAATGCCTGGTCCTTAGGAAGCACAAAATCAATATTAAGAACTTGGACTGCTTGAGTTCTAATCCCAGCTCTGCCACCCCCAGCTATGTGACCTTGGGCAAGTTACTTAAGCACTTTGGAGCTCAGTTTCCTGATCTGTGAAATGGGGATAATAATCGCACCTACCCCATAGAGTTGTGTGAAGGTTAAATGAGTTAATCAACGTAAAGGGGTTAGAACAGAGCCTGGCACATAGTAAGAGCTACGGAAGGGTGCATTGTTGTTGCCAAACAGACAATGGCAGTACGGTGAGCTAAGTGCTCTGGGTGAGGGTGTCCCATCACTGGAGTGAGTTATGGGGCAGGGGTGAGTCCCCAGAGATGGGAACTCCCAGTGCTCAACAGCTCGAGCTGGTTCCTGGTGTCTTGAGGCCAGCAGGTGTGGCTGGTGGGGTAGTAGAAGACCCTTGCTGCGTGTCTCTTGGGGGTTGGGATGTGTAGTGACCCTGTGCAGACCCCCAGACAGAGCCTGGGGCTGGGCCGCTGCTCATGGGGTTAGCCCAGCCTCCCAGCTGCTCCCCTCTTGGCCCCTGGCACCCACACCCCAGGGGTGGGCACCTTGCCACCCGCCAGATGGCACCAGCAGAGACTGGGGCATGGGGGTGGGGTGGGGCGGGTTAGTCCAGGCTGCAGGAGCTGGGCACAGGGGTCTTGGGACAGATGGGCTTGTATTTGTCCCAAGAACAGAACGCCTAGGGCAGGGTGGGGGCAGCCCCATTGGGCTCTTGGGAGCTGGCTGTCTGAGCCTGTGAGACAGCACACACAAGCATTCATACATGCACACACCACACGCTTGTGCACACGTGCACGCACACGCACAAAAATGTTCTATGTGTTTTGGGCAACCTCGACTTGGCTGGCTCAGGAAACTTTGTCCAGAGAAAACTAACCCCACCTGAAAAAACACGTCACCCTGACCTTTAGGTCACAAATGCCAGGGTGTGCCACAGGTCACAGGAGGAACTTACACGACTCCTCCTCCAAGCTCTGCTTCCAGCATCTGCAAAATGTGGAGAAGGTGTTCGAAGAGACAGCTCTCCGCCTCCTCAGCCGTGCCTTTCCCTGCCTCCTGGGGAGGAGAGGGGTGACGCAGGGGTGGGAAGAGCCCTCTGGAACCTGCTGGCCAAGCTGGAGTTCAGGCTCTTCTCCTGGGAACTCAACTGTGTGCTCTTGGGCAAGTAACTTCACCTCTCTGTACCTCACTTTCCAAATACATAAAATGGGATGATGACAATACTGCACACCGCAGAAGGGGTGTTGTGAGGGCTAGAAATGAATTAATACCTGCAAAGTGCGGGGAACAGGGCACGGCACCCGTGGGCATTCCTTACCCTGGGCCACTTCATTACTCCTTCCAGCAGCAGTTTCTGTTGTGAGCATGATGGACTCTCGGATGGCCTGGGGCGGAGACCTGCCTCTTCCCCGGCACACAGCAGGCATTCAGTAAATGCTTATGGGCTCCTCGGCCAGATGGGTAGCCTGTGCACGGGCCCGTCCTGCGATTGTGGGCAGGTTTCTGGGTAGAACCTCCGGCCTAGCCTCTGAGGCCCTCAGCCCTGTGTGTTCATCCAGGATGGTGGTATTTGCAGGGCCACAGGCAGCCCACACTCAGCCCTGCCCTGGGGAGGGGTCCTCTACACTGCAGCCCTGGGCTGGGTGCTCTGTGCTTCCCTCCCCTCTAGACTCTTCCCGCAGCCTTCTCTCTGTGGCCCTCCCTGCCTCTGACCGCTCCCCTCCCCAGTTTGGGTATACTCTCCCCCAAGCAGGGCTTCGATCCTGGCTCCCCCACCCGGAGCCTCTCCCACAACTCCCTGGTGATCTCAGTGAAGTGCAAACACCCTCTCTGGTCTTCCCAGGCCCTGGCCCACGAGGGAAGGACCTTCCCAGAGCAGCCGATGTCCCTGTATGGAAGAGAAAATGCAGGCCCTGGGAGGGATTCCCCTCCCAGGTGAGGTACTACCTCTCACGGTCCTGAGGGAAAGCAGCCAGGACAGCCAGGGCCCAGGAAGCCCAAAATGGAAAGGAGGAAGAGACATCATCAGGACTGAACAAATATGTTCTGTCGCAGTCATGAATGTCCCCAGATTCCGTTCACCCTCTTCCAATCTCGGGCATTAAAGGGAGCAGGTGGGTAAGGGGGTCTGGGGGGAGGGGGCTGGGGGAGTGAGGGAGCTGGGATGGTGGGGGCAGAGCCTGCCATCCCTGGCTCTGCCGAGGCCGAGGCAGCCAGCTGTGGCCAGCAACAGCTGGATACACACACCAGGATGCAAGATCTCACGCCCTCTGCCAGGGCCCAGCAGTCAGAGGAGAGGGAGGGCCTGGACCTAGGCAGCTGCCAGGGAGGGCAGTGTAGTGGCCAGTGAGGCTCCCAGGAGGGGGTGGAAGAAGGGGAGGCCTGGTGAGTGCTCAGCTGGCCCCAAGACCCCAGGTTTCCACCGGGAGGCCTCTGGGACTCAAACTGAGCATCCACACCCTGACTCCACCGGATCTTGTGCATGGCTGACTTCAGGGTTTCTGTAAAGGAAGCCCCGATCTTGTCCTCCACTTTCCGTCTCTGGGGAGTGGGCTGCCACGTGGTAGCAGGAGGCTGGCAGGAGTGGACAGGGTAGCCACAGGCCCCAGGACTGGGTGGGGAAGATAATTGGTAAGAACAACCCAGGGGGCTGGGCACGGTGGCTCATGCCTGTAATCCCAGCACTTTGGGAGGCCGAGGTGGAAGGATTTCTTGAGGCGAGGAGTTTGAAACCAGCCAGGACAACATAGTGAGAGCCTGCTGTACAAAACAAATTTTTTTTAATTTAAAAATTAAAAAATAAATTAGCCAGGCATGGTGGTATGTGCCTGTAGTCCCATTTATTGGGGAGGCTGAGGCAGGAGGATCGCTCGAGCCCAGGAGTTCAAGGTTGCAGTGAGCTACGATGGTGCCACTGCACTCCAGCCCTGGTGACAGAGTAAGAGCCTGTCTCAAGAACAAACACAAAAACTAAGGAACCCAGGGGTAGGGGAGTGGGGGTGGGCTCCATGACCTCTATTTCTCATCACCCAGCACTCTCTGCCTGAGCCCCAGTTGAGGGGCTAAAGGAATCCAGAAAGAGAGGGGATGTTGCTCCTTCACAAACACTCGCTGAGAACTGGCCTCAGTAAACAGCACAGTCCTTGCCTTCACGGAGCTCAGAGTCTAATGGAATAATGGAAAAGCAGACAGAAGACAAGTTCACAGGCAATTCCCAGTCCATGTTTTCAGGGCTATCATAGGTGTGTGCAAAAGCTTGCTTGGACAAGTGGGCACCTAACTCAGTCTGGGAAGGCTTCCTAGAGGAGGTGACACCAAGCTAACACCTGGAGGATGAGGAGGAGCCAGCTAATGAAAAGAGGCAGGTCAGGGAGGAGTATTCCTGACAGAATAGCATGTGCAAAGGCCCAAGGTGGGCTACAGGTGGCATTCTGAGGAACCCAGAGTTCGATGTGGCCAGAAATGGCAGAGGTAAGGCTAGAGAGGTGGGCCAGGCCCAGATCGTAAGGGAGTGAAGACATTCGAACTTCATCTTGAAGGACTTTGGAGACCCAGGAAGGCTTAAGCAGGAGACGGACAAGCTCATGTTTGCGTGAGGCTGGAGGATCACTTGAGGCCAGGAGTTCAAGACCAGTCTGGGCAACACAGTGAGACTCCATCTCAGAAAAAAAAACCACTCTCATTGTGACTGGAGAGTAGACTGGAGGAAGGGAGGCCACTTAGGAGGCTGCTGTGTTGCCGTGAGCCAGGATGGCATGCTGGTGGCCTGATTGAAGAGAAATATTAATATTTAAGATGCAGAACTGAAGAGACCTGGAAATGACTGGTTGGCGGGGTGATAAGAGTATGAGGTGCCCAAGGGAGAGTCAGGTGTCTGCTTGGCTATGTCAGCAGCCATGGTGCCAGTCACCAGTGTAAAGGACACCACCAGGCCATGGTAACGGCCTCGGTGAGTCGGAGCAGAGAAAGCCTCCTTGCTGGGGCCTTGGGGGTGGAGAGGGGCAGGGCTGCTGGCAGGTAGGGAGCCAGGGCACTGGGTTCAAAGTCCCTGCCGTGCTCCATCCTGGGTGACCGTGGCCAAGGGCTGTATCTCCCTGGGCCTCTGTTTCCTCATCTGTAAAACTGGGAAAAGGAAAATGTTCAAATTCTCTCTCTCCCAGTCTAGTGTGGGTTCAACAGAGTGAACAGACCCAAATAGTCGCAGAGAATGTTAAGTGTCACTCCTTTGAAAGAGACTGCTCTGCCCATGCCATAGGATTTGTTCTGGAAGGCAATGTTTTTGGAATCGGGCAGACCAGAGTTCAAATCCTGGCTCTGGCATTTGCTGGCTGGGTGCCTCTGGACAAGTGACATGACCTGTCCAGGCTTTGGTGTCTGTAAAATGGATGGATACTCCTGCCCACAGGGTGAATAAGATCACCGTCCATGCCTGGCAAGGGCTCTAGGAGTGACAGCCATTGCCATGGGGGTGGCACCAAATCTCTGGGGCAAGTTCACACCAGCCCCAAATGCCCTAGGGTAGGGGGCCCCATTCTTAACCACAGATCTTCCCAGCTACCGGAGAGATCCTCATTGCCCACCTCCCTCACCACCTGAAGCTTCCCCATGGACTGTGGTCCAGATAACACACACATCCATGGGGACTCTGGCCTGCGGAAACTTCCCAGATAAACACCACCTGCCGCAGATAAGGAGGCCCTATCAGCTTGGCATCTTGTTCTCCAAACCACAGGCTGGTGATAAAGGGATTGTGTAGGGGCTGCATCTGCCAGAGCCCAGGTGGGAGCCTTTTGCAGGTTTTTTGTTTTTGTCTTTTTCCCTCTCACTCTTATTAACAACAAATGTTTGTCCCCTTCAGGAACAAACCAGTGCTCTGGCAGCCAGGGTCTCCCAAATCAGCTTCCCCGCCCTCTCTTGTCAAAAGCCATTTGTCCCCCTGTTGGGGTTCCACAAGGAAGTGAAGGATGGAGATGGGATTAGGTGGTGGCAGACAGGCAAGTTCCAATTAGGGCTTTTTGTGATTATGAAAGTCTTGGTGGGGAGGGGTATCCCCTCAGGGACACCCGATAATAACCAACATTTATTGAGCACTTACTATGTACTCGGTACAGCTCATTTGATCCAATGGGAGAGGCTAACTGTCCCCTTTGTTTCCGTTTTACAAGAAAGGCAAATGAAGCTCAGAAGGTCACCACACAACTGGTAAGTGAAACTGGAATTGAAGGCCACGCTGGAAGGCTCCAAACCCTGTGCTCTGGCCCTCTGCACCCTGTTCCCAAGGCCTGCCCCTTTCTGGGGTGTGGAAAGGAAACAAGTGGCTGATCTCCTAGGCACAGAAAAGTCCGAGCCACAACTGGAAGCTGGCTTTGGGCCAGAGCTGGGATGCTGGGCCAGGAATCTGGGCCCAAAGGAGTCTTGATGGCTCCTCAACTCCAGGGTCTTCACCTCCTAGATGACCTTGGAGGTCATCCAGAGCACGGGACAGATGGGCAGCTGAGAGGAAGAGTAGGGATGTGATGTGCCAGCTAGTGAGTTTGTGCTCAGCTGGAAGACCTGGCTCCATGGGATCCCAACTCACTGATTTTACAGACGAGGAAACCGAGGCCCAGAGAGGGAAATGACTTGCCAAAAGGGTACACAGCTAATTAAAGTAGAGCTGAGGATCGAACCCAGGCATCTTGACTTGCGGTGCAGGGCTGTTTCCACTCTCCCATGTTAGACACGCACCACCAGGTACAGGCGAGTAAGGGGCCACCCGGGTGGGCCCGGCTTGTGTACACTTCCAGCATGCGTGCTCACACCGACCCTCCCACGACACTGTGCGGGACCCACTGTCCACCTCCCCACCCCAGCACCTGAAGGAGACATTGCTTGACTTGCTCTCCCCCCTCTCCCCCTCCCCCATCCCTGCAGCCCCCCCACCTCCAGAACAGCACCAAGCCAGGGAGCTCCACGCTGTGCTTAAAAAGGGCACTTAATTTTTCATTCTTAAATGCTGGGACGCTCCTGTCTTCCCGCTTCACCCAAACCCCTCGGTGGAGATGGATGGGGGCGCGGAACACAGTTATCAGAAAGATTAAGCCGGGACTTGTCATTTTTTTATATAACAGAGCAGTCAGCCCGACGAGTGATGTCCTCCACTCTGCCAGGATGAGTCCAGAACCTTTAGTGCCAGTAGTAAAAAAGACTATAAAAAACACCATCGGAGAAAGGGTAATGATGAAATTTAACTGCTCCCGATCACACACCTGGGGTCTGCTCGCCGCGGAACCGGGGGGTTCGGCTACATCATCCTTTACTGCCGTGTCCTTGTCTGTGCATTTAAGGTCCTTCCGCTGAACCAGAACATGTGTCCACTGCGGGGAGCCTGAGGCCATCTGCCCCACCCCACCCTTCAAGGAGCACAGAGAGAGGGAGGGAGCAGGACAGACTCGGTCCCGGGAGACCTTGGGGTCTGTCGGGCCTGGCAAAGGGGTCTTGGGGCTGGATGCATGAAGGAGCTCTGGCCACAGCTGCTGTTGAAAACGGGGTGGGGCTAGACTGAGGTCGGCCGGAATTTTAGTCCCCCGCCCCATCTCACTTTTATGTGCCAGGTACTGTGTTGCCTACATAATCGCCACCAGAATCTTCTCATTGCTCTTAGGATACGGCCCTCTGCTGACCGAATTTCTAGCCATTTCTCCCAACTCCAGCCTCTTCTGCCCCACAGGCCTACGCCACACTGACCCTTCCACCTTCCTATAGCTCTGTTCTAGCTATATTAAAATTCTTCAAAATAATTTGCTCTCTCCAGCCTCTGGCATTTTGCACATGCTGTTCCCTCTGCCTGGAACCCTCATCTGGCTAACTCAGCAGGTCTCAGCCACAGCTTCCTCCGGGAAGCCCTCCCTGCCATTCTCCAAGTCTGCTCCCTTGCCAAGAGCTCCCTGCTTTCCCCTCTGACATTGTTTCATCGCAGTGTATTGTCATCGTTTGTTTCACCGTCTGTGAGGTGCGTGAGGGCCCTTGTTGAGAACACTGTTTGGGGTCTGGGGATTTAGCAATGAACAAAAGAGATAAAATCCCTGGCCTTCGTGAAGCTCATATTCCTGAGAGGTGGGCAGACAAAGCCCGTTGGCCCTGTTCAACCTTTGTGGACATGTCACTAAAGGCCTGAAAAGGACATGTGAGATAGTGGTATTAGCCTGACTGTACGAGAGCCCGCAAGTCGCCAGTTAGGGAGCAGTAGGACTGGGATTCGAACCCAGACCGCCCAAGCTATGGGGCTTCCATTGCATGACACTGCTTCTCCTCGTGCAGCCTGCTCCAGCCTCACTGGCCTCCTCGCCATTCCTGACATGCCAGGCATGCTCTGGCCTCCAAGCCTCGGACCGTGCTGCTCCCTGTGCCTGGCACCCTCTTCCCCTTGATGACCTTAGCACCCCCAACACCCACCTCCTTTCAGTCTTTGCTCAAATGTCATTTTCTCAATAATGTCTTTTCTGACACACTCTGCATGCACACTCTCACTCCCATGTGCCCCTATTCTATAGTTTACCTATTTTATGGCATCTACCCTTACTAGAGCATCAGTTCCCTAAGGGCAGGGATCTTATGTTTTCTGTTCATCGTTATATTGCCACTGCCCCTAATAGGTGCTCAATAAATATTTGCTGGATGAATAGATGAATGCAAGAGACACAGAGCTGCATCAGGCTGGGTCCCTGCCCTGAAAGCCCTCGAAGTCCTGCCAAGGGAGACAGACATTGTCATCCGAGTGAGAAGCATGTTCTAACAGAGGCATGTGCAGAAAAAGAGCAACCCTCCCCCCCCGCAACACTTGTCCCCTTGGGACACCTCTCCCAAGACTCACCCTTTCTCTGCACACCCCGGCCGTCTGTCTGGGGCAGAGAGTGCCCCTATCAGCCCCAGGGAGGGGGAGCTGGGAGGGGCAGCACAAGCTGGACACACGGTGGCTGACTGTGGCACAGTCACATCGGTTCTGGAGCAGCCCCGGGGGAGCTGGGAGAGGAAATGGAGCCCCAGCCCCAGCCCTCTGGTGGCACCAGCTCCCATGCACACCTCACTATACAGGGTCATTCCCCTGGACTCAGGAGGCCAGAATGCCAGTCCCAGACCTCACTCCTGACCCACCAAGGGACCTTGAGCAAATCCCCTTCCCTCTCTGAGCCCTGTGAAACCAGAAGATTGGAACTACACAGATGGCTCCAAACCTTTTCAACGATGAGGACCCCCTTACATGTCTTTTATCGAAGCATCATATACATACAGAAAAGTACGCACACCACGCTCGATGATTTTTCACAAAGTAAACATGTTCATATAACCAGCATCCTGGCCAAAAAATAAAACATTACCAGCTCCCCAGATGCCCCCTTAGGGCCCTTCCCCATCCCTATCTCCAGTAAAGGTACAGATTATCCTGAATTTTAACACCATAGATTGTTCCAGGTTTGAGGATCCCTTTGTAACCTCTACGAAATGCTTTTGATTTTAGTATCTATGGTAGCCAGCCTCCAAGATGACTCCCGATGGTGCCCTCCTGCTGGCATTTGTGCCCTTGGGTAGTGCCCTCCCACGTTGAGTCAAGGTGGTCTTCGTGATCAATAAAGCATGGCCAAGAGGACAGCGTATGGCTAGCTGTCATAAAGGGCATGTGGTGTCTGCCTTGCTCTATTGGATCACTGGCTCTGGGGGAGCTAGTTGCTGTGTTGTGAGCCCGCCCATCGAGAGGTCCCCATGGAGAGGAACTGAGGCCTCCCACCAACAGCCGGCACCAACGTGCCAGCCGCGTGAGTGCACCATCTTGGAAGCAGCTCTCCCAGCCCCAGTCAAGTCTTCAGATGGTTGCAGCTCCTGCCAACATGCGACTGTAACTTCACACCAGATTCTGAGCCAGAGCTGCCAGCCAAGCCACTGCTCAATTCCTGACCCATGGAAACTGTGAGAGATAATAAATATTTATTGTTGTTTCAAGCTACTAAGTTTAACTAAGTAATTTGTTACACAGTAATAGATAAGTAATACAGTATTCATTGATTGAGCAAATACTCAATGAGCCAATCCTCCTAGTCATTCAGTAATCCTTTAAGAGAATTCATTTTGAAAAGTATCTTAATAGTTTCTACTCACACTTGATGTAAGGGCTTCCATTTTGGTTCATGACAAAGATTTGGGTCAGGCTAAGGACTGGCAGTGACTTCAAGGTCCCTGCAGGATATGAGGCCCCAGGTCCGGGCCACGGTGGGGACATAGTCAATTGCTCTCAAAGGCTCTTTTCATATGAAAACCCTGGAATCAGAGACTTTCAGGGACCCGCCTCCCAGTCCTCCCTCCTTCCATATTGTCGGGCAATAGAATGTGATAGCAGGCAACAAGGTTTTGGGATCAAATGGGCCTGCGTTCGAACACCGACTCCTCCTCTTCTAAATCCGTGTGACCTCCTCAGACATGCAGGTATGCTTCTCTGAATCTCAGTTTCCTCATCTGAATAACCGGAGATCAGATGCCTAGCTCACAGGTTGCCGTATGAAGAGGAAACGACAGGCACCTCGTCCTTGTGACAATATGGAGACCCTCGAGAGACGGCAGCTGTAAGGATCATCAGACCACAGCCTGGCTGGGTGCTCTCAGGGGCGTGGGTGGGGGGCTGTGGTCCCCCTCTCACGCGGGCTGCCCCACGTGCCCTCCTACACTCACACTCCCCGACAGCGAGTTCGAAGGGCCAGGTGAGCATATGGCCACTGGGCAGAACTTCGTTGGAGATGGGCCTGCCTCCTCTCCCTCGTTAGCGTCGCCCGGGGGCCTGCTCTCTCCTTAGCAAAGGCCTGGATAACGAAGGCCACAGCCTATTAATTGCGGTGACAGTGATGAAGGAAGAGGGGGAGGCTGCTATTTGTCTTGCCCGTAACCTCTCGCATCATTCCAAGATGAATGAAAACTCATTTTCTGCTTTGATTCAGTCTAATTTCTCTAGGCCCCCTGGGCCTCAGCTGGGGAAGGGACTCACAGCCCCTGCCAGGGAGGAATTGAGGGGAGGAGGGGGATGGGTCAGAGGTCACAGAGGGAGGAGGATGGCTCCACCAGGGAACCGAGAACTTGTGGGGGGAGTGATTAGAGCATTCATTCGTTAAGCGCACCGCCCCAGTCTGGGCTTGCCCAGGTGCTAGCTGATTGCATCCATGAACTAATCCGGTGAAGGAGGGACTCTGCTACCCATTTCACAGATGAGGTAAAGGTGGTGGCTGAGAGAAATGGCTTGCACAAGGTCCCACAGTGAGTGAGGGCCGAAGCCCAGATTCAGCGGGGAGGAGAGTCCGCCTAGGGCCATGGCTGGCACTTTCCCATCACTCACGACATTGCCCCCTGCCTGGATGCACGGCTTCCGTGGAAGGGAAGGGACCGTGCAGGTAGGAAAGCCACCACACCATCCATCCATTCTCTCTTGGGGGACTGGGAAAGGATGGAGCATGGACCTTTTTATCCATCAAGGAACAAAGACTGGCTGAGGAGGGCCTTGTTGGAACAGCCATTTTCTCATTTGTAAGACGGAGCCAGCAGTCCCTGCCTCCCAGGACCACGTGGCAGCTGGAAAGAGGTGATGAGAATATGCGTGAAGGTGCGTATTCTCCTGGTCCTTCCCTCTGTAGAAAGGGAGAAGCAAGGCAGCAGCCCCCAACAACTTGAGCTGCTTTGTCCCAGGGAAATCTTTGTCCCAAGTTAACTGTGTGTCCAGGGCTCATCTGCCTTACGGTCCCTGCACTCACCCTGCCTGGTCACTTACTGCATCACCTCAGTCCCCCCTAATGGTCCAGTGGTCCCAGGAAACCCAGACCGTGGGAGGGGCCTGGGCCTGTGCCCTCCCTGCTAGGGTGGCCTAGCAGCTGCAGGGGTGCTGCGTGGACATGAAGAAGGCGGGAGACACTCCGGGTCTGCTGCGGACTCACAGAAGAAACTCAGCAAAACATGTTGAACATGCTTCACGTAACATCCTCCCAGGGCTTTGGGGCAAGAGGTGAAGGGGCTGCAATTGGAAGGAAGTTGTAGGTGGTACCATGCATGAATAAGGGTGTGGGCTCTGGAACCAGCAGCCTGAGGTGGTTCACAGCTCTGCTGGGTGACCTTGGGCAAGTTTCTTTGCCTCTCTGGACCTCTCCCTTATCCCTAAAATAATCTTCCTCATGTGATTATCAGTTAACTTATGTAAGGCACTTAGAGCATGTGCTCTGAGTGGGTTGGGTACAGGTCAGAGCCTGGGTTGTGCTCTGAGGGGCTAGAGCCAAGCTGGGAAGGGCTGGTCCAGGGTCGGCATGTGTGTGAGAAGTGAGGCAGCTGACTCGACCCTGCCCCCCCTACCAAACTACGGTGTCCTCCCATCTGCCCCAGATCTGAATTGCAAATGGCCTTCCTTTCCCCACCACCCCAGCTGGAGACAGCTGAGTCCAGAGATGGGTCCCTGCCCCTGTAGGGACCCTTCGGCCTTGCTCTGTCTCAAAGGGTCTGTAGGCAGAGCCCCCAGACCAGAATCCCTTTCCAGGATCTGCGGAAAGAGGAAACAAGGCCTAGCTAGAACCACCTAGCCTGGCATTCCAGACCTTCACAGCCTGGTCCTGCCTTCTGTCTCTGCTTCTGCAAAAATCCTCAGCTCCCCATCCTTACTCCTCCACCTCCTGCCCCACCCCTTCCTCCATAGGCTCAGTCTAAGTCCTGTACTAACCAATGTAGGGAAGGTAGGTGACCTTTGTTGAGTGCTTACAGGTGCCAGCTTGAGCACTGTGCTATAAGCGTCTTGGCCACACCTCCTGCAACCCATGAGGTGTGTGCTGTTGACAGCCCCATTCTACAGATGGAGGAACAGAAACTCAGAGAGGTCACATGGCTAGCAGGGCCCAGAGCTGGGCTGCACGACCACATCCTGCTCCCTCCAGAGCCCAGCTCTTAACCCTCATTCTATCCTGCCCCAAAGCACACGCTGCACACAAAATATAGGCAACATGAAGTCAGGGAGCCAGGAACTGCAGTGAAGGTGTAAAAGGAGCTTCTAGAGGAAGTCATTCATTCACTGATTTGCTATTTACCAAGCACCTACCAGGTGCTAGGCACTCTGATAATAATCACGATGATGAGAACAGCATCAGTGATAATAACATTAGCAACAGTAATGATGTAAAGTTGGTTGCTGAGCTCCTACCATGTGTTCAGCCAGGCATTTTGTATGCAAAGCTCTAATCCTGGTAGTAGCCCTGCAAGGCACTTGTTACTATTATCGCCACTTTACAGATGAGTTAGTTGAGGCTTAGAAAGCCTAAGCGTCTCAAGTAACTCAGCTTTCTAGCATCTATGTGAGAATTTGAACCCTGGTCTATCTTTGAATAACAACAGCAATGACAATGATGATACTATCTGGCATTTATTGGGTACTTTCTGTGTGCCAGACAGTCTGCTAAGTGCTCAAAATGATCACATAAGCCAGGTGTCCTTACCATCGCCATCTTACTGATGAGGAAACTGTGGCTTGGAGGTCAAGTAAACTGCTCAAGGTGATTGAGTGTATAGTACGGGTCTACCAGCCTGTCTAGAGTAAGCAGTTTAAGTACAAGGACTTGATTCTCTCTCTCTGGACACTGCAACAGCCTCCTACTGGGACTTCTCTAGTCTCTTCCCCTCCAAACCTTCGTTCATGGCCCATCGTTACTCTGCTGACAGAGGTACTGTCCAAAAACTCGAGCTGTGGCAGAGGCAGCTAGCTGTCCACCAAAAGATCATGATCCAACCTCCAAAGGGGGCAGTTATCTCTGGGAGGCACTGCCCCGCCAGGTCCCACACTTCTCAGAGCCCTTTACACCTGCTTGAGGCCAGGCGATTACTCACCAGTGGAATTCGAGCAGAAGTCAGGTGTGTTGCTTCTGGGTTAAGTGATTAAGAAGCAGCTGTGCCGTCCCCACCCTCTCTCTTTCCCTGTCCATCAGCGGGAAGTCGGGGATCCCAAGACGTTGCAAGATTCCTCACCCTTAGAAGTTGTTATGGACTGAAGTGTGTGTCCCCCCAAAATTCGTATGTTGAAATCCTAACCCAATGCGATGGTATCTGGAAGTGGGCCCTTTGGGAAGTAATTAGGGTTAAGTTAGGTCGATGAAGGTGGGGCCCTCATGAATGGGATTAAAGCTCTTATATACAGAGGAGACAGGATCAATCTCTCTTTCTCTCTCTCTCTCTCTCTCTCTCTCTCTCTCTCTCTCTCTCTGCTCTCTGCCATGTGAAGATACAATGAGAAGACAGCTATCTGCCCAGCTATTTTTGGTTGCCCAGCTAATTTTTTTTCTATTTTTTAGTAGAGACGGGATCTTGCTTTTGCTCAGGCTGGTCTTGAACTCCTGATCTCAAGCAATCGTCCAGCCTCGGCCTCCCAAAGTGCTAGGATTACAGGTGTGAGCCACCCCCACAGAGAAGGCAGCTATTTGCAAACCAGGAAATGAGCCCTCACCAGACACCAGCTCTTCAGTGCCTTGATCTTGGACTTCACTGCCCCTAGAACTCTGAGAAATAAATATTTATTGTTCAAGTCACACACTCTATGGTAATTTGTTATAGCTGCCCAAACTAAGACAAGAATGAAAGGAGCCTGGTGATTCCTGAATCACCATATGGAAGAAGTGATCCACCAACCTGGAGCGCCCATATTAGACTGTTGTGTAAGCAAGAAATACATGTTTTGGATGAAGCCACTGAAATTTGGGTGTTTATGTATTTACAGCACCCAGACTTACCCTAACAGATAATATATTCACTTCTGGTTCATATTTGTAAATGTTTTCCTATTCCTGAAGAATAAAATCCAAACTTCTTCCTATTGTCTATAAGACCTGTAGCAATCTGGGTTTCATCAGCTTTCCAGACTCACCTCCCACCCCCACGTTGAAAAAGAAAATTTGTTCAATCAGAGTTTTGCTATTCCCCAAAGAACAGTGTGTGTTCTTCACATTTGTGGGTGTTTATACGTGCTGATCCCTCTGTCTGAAACACCATCCTTCTCGCTTTAGAAAATTTCTATTCATCCTTCGAGACCCATTTCATATATTACCTCCGTATTGAAGTCTTCCCTTTCTGTAGCAGAGGAAGTTGCAACTGCAGAAACCCCCACAACTGCACTTATCAGCATGCACTGTAATTAGTTGTGCCTGTATCTCTTTTTTTTTCTTTGAGACAGAGTCTCATTCTGTTGCCCAAGGTAGAGTGCCCTGGAGTTAGCCTACCTCACAGCAACCTCAAACTCCCTGGCTCGAGTGATCCTCCTGCCTCAGCCTCCTGAGTAGCTGGAACTACAGGCACACACTACCACGCCTGGCTAATTTTTTCTATTTTTAGTAGAGACGGGGGTCTCACTCTTGCTCAGGCTGGTCTCGAACTCCTGACCTCAATCAATCCTCCTGCCTCGGCCTCCCAGGTGCTAGGATTACAGGCATAAGCCACTGCACCTGACCCAGTTGTTCCTATATCTGACTCTGACCAGACTGTGGACTCCTCCAAGGCTGGACTTGTACCGCATGAATTTTTATATTACCAATAGCTCCTAAGATGCTTCCAACATAGAAGGTGCTCAGCAAAGAAATGGACGTGTGGATAAACGGGCAAACAACATGAAGGATAAGGTTTATGCTCCCAGCTGTGCAGGGTTTAGCCTCAGACATAAAGCCTCCCACAGGGATGAAACTAGGAAGTCTGTTTGCTGCCCTTCAAAGACAAAGTGATACAAGCCTAGGGGCTTAGAGGGAAAATCAACCCTGTGTTCTCTCTTATCAAAGTCCCCGAAAACTCTTCCCATGGCCTGAACCCAGATGACCCCTTGGTGCTCATTCCTGAGACAGAGGAGAGAGTGAGGAGAAATGACAAGTTCTAGACTCAAGCTGATTCATTTGCCTGCTCTGAGGCCTACTGGGAGCCGAAGGCCTGGCCTCAGCCTCTTCCCGGAAAATCAGGGGCTGTCACCAGGGTTGGACAGGCCTGGGTTTGAATCCTGAACCCACCACTACTTGTGGGACTTGGACATGTTGCTCATATCCCTGTCTGTAAAATGGGAAAATGCCACCCAACTCACAGGATTGTTGTGAAAACCTGAAACACTCCTTACCAGGTAGGATTGACATTTTCTAACCTGAGAATGGGCCTCCCAGTCAGGGCCTGGGAACAAGGATATCACCGGTCCCCGGGCATCCTGTCCTCCTCCCTCCCGTCCCCACCTCCATGCCTGGCGGGGCCCTCTGGCTCCCCGAGAATCTCAGCTGCTTCTGCAATGAGTTCATGTGGGGTATTTTTTTCTTCCACCAAGTCGTGAGTGGGGGACACAGCAGAGACATTCAGGGTTTCAGGTAAAGAGAGATTCTGCGACTTGGAGAGATGGGGAGGGGAGAAGAGGGGAGAAACCAAGAAGGAAAGGAAACTAAGGTGAAACAGGAAAATAAAAGAAAAAACCAGAACCAAAAACCAAGACACTATGGGACAGAAAGGCGGGAGCAAAACAGGTCAAGAGAGAGAAGCAGCGGCAAGGTGGAAAGTGGCAGCCACGAAGAAAGGGGGTCAGGGGGACGGGCCCTCGGCCAGCTAGGCAAGGACAGGGACAAAGCTGAGCCCCCTCAACCCCCAGCTGAGCAAGGCTTTCAGCCCCAGAGCGTTCTGCTGCTGAGAGAGAAAAGCCTCTTCTCCCACATCCGAATGAATTTGATATTCAATCAATGAAGATTAACTCGCTCAAGGTAAGGGGGTTTTTACATCCGTAAGGAAGTCAAATACGATTATGCAGATGAGAAAATTATCCTGAGACGAGGAGCGTCTGGTATATGATAATGACGTGGAAGGGTGGACTCCCCCACTGATTAGCATATCTCCGAGACCAGGCCGAGGTGGAGGAGACGAGGAAGGGCAGAGGTCACCAGGAGTCGCACTCAGGGCGGTTGGTCAGAGGTGTCTTCATCATGGATGTCCCTTTCTGGAGGGGAGGACACTTCGTTTAAGTCAGTCGAGACCCTAACGAGAACCTTGATCCTGCTGTGTTTTTGAGGCTGCCTGGGCCCCTTGCTCTTCCCTCGAATGAGCGGGCTTCTCAAACTTTAATTCGAGTCCCAGTCACCTGGAGACCCTCATCAGCTGCAGGCTACGCTTTAGAGGGCCTGGCTGGGTGGTTCTCAGTCCTGGTTGCAATCAGAGTCACCTGGGGAGCATAAAAAACCTACCAATGACTGAGACCCACCCCAGACTGATTAAACTAGAATTTCTGGGAGAAGAGCTTGGACACTGGTATTTAAAAAAAAAAAAAAAAGATTCTAAAGTATAACCTGGATTGCTAACTCCTGACCTAACTGATGCCTGGAATCTTGAGAAGTCCACAGATCTATCCAAACTCCAGGGACCCCCCCAGAAGCCAGAGAGCCAGGCTGGGGCCAGGACAGGGGCTGTGGAGGAGGCAGGGAGGGGCAGGAAATGGGCTGAGTGCCCACAGTGGGAGTGGGCTCAGGACACCACCCTGGGTCTGCTGGGGAGCTACAAAAAACAGCTCTCGTGAATTAAATGCCTATGATGGAATAAACCACACGTGTATTTTTTCTGACTTTTTTAAGAGACAGGGTCTCGCTTTGTCACACAGGCTGGAATACTGTGGTGTGATCATAGCTCACTGTGGCCTCCAACTCTTGGGCTTAAGCGATCCTCCTACCTCAGCCTCCTGAGTAGCTGGGACTACAGGTGCGCACTCACCATGCCCGGCTAATTTTTTAATTTTTTGTAAAGATGGGATCTCACTCAGTTGCTCAGGCTGGTCTCAAACTCCTAGGCTCAAGTGATCCTCCTGCCTCAGCCTCCCAAAGTGCTGGGATTACAGGTGTGAGCCACTGCACCCAGCCCTTCCTTGGACTCTTCAGTGGAGATATTATCATCTCTATCTGACAGATGAGGAAATTAGGCTCAGAGAGGCAATTTCCCTGAGGTTGTGTAGTCAAGATGTGAATCTTAGCTGGGTCTGACCCCATGTGACAAAGCTCATGCTCTTTCCACTCTAGCCGCTGCCCCCCACCCACTGAGGAGGGGCCAACGGGATAACCTTGCTCAAGAAAGTTAGTGGCTAGGCCTGGGCCCTAAGGCCTGAGTGAGCTGGGCCCCGCCCCTGCCCGCTATGCCCCTCAGGTGATGAGGGTAGTGAGTGAGGGCCTGCAAATCAAACTACCCAGGGCGCAAAGCCTGTCTCTTCATAGCTATGTGACCTTGAGCAAGTCATTACCCTCTCTGAGTGTCCGATAGACTCCTCCTGGCCAATAGGGATGAAAAGACCAATTTCACAGGGTTGCAGGTACAAGGAGGTGAGGTCAGGTATCTCACCTGTGTGCCATGGAGTTGGACAGGGTAGATTTTCTTCTTTTGAGGGGATGGAGGTTGGCCAAACTCAGAGGTTCTAGGACTCCTAACTCCCCACTCCCACCCTCAGAGGCCCAGAGCCCCATCTCTCGGGGCTTTGGCAGGGTTGCCGCAGGCTCCTCCCCCACTCTCGTGCTACACCAGCATTGACCCGGTGCTTCCCAAGCCACGTCCTGGGGCTGGACCCAGGCCTGTCTGAGCTGGGTCTGACTCATAACCGCCACCTGCCCCATGCAGACAGCACTGGGACTGGTCCCTCTGCCCCAGGAGCAGGAGCCCACAGAAAACCTTGGGGTGCAGCCCCTAGCTCCTCTCCCATAGCAGGTGCCCCATTACTTGATGGGCAGGGTGGGGTGGGCTCTGGCCCTTGAGTTCCCCTTCTGTAAGGAAAGGCAGTGGGCCTGGGCCATCCCAAGAAGCCTTCCAGCACTCACCAGCCTTCCTTCCCTCTCCCAGCAACTCACCTCAGAGAACCATTCTGTGTCCTAGCTGCTGAGTAAGTCCGCACCCTGCACGCATGACCAAGCGGGGCTGAAAGTCAGCCCCTGAGCCACTCACCGACCTGTGCACTCCGCCCAGAAGGGGCTGCTTTTGCTAATTGTCACAAAATCACTCCGTGTGTCATCAGGGAAGAACTTTGCTTCTGAGGGCCTCCGCCTGCAGCTCTGTGAAATGGAGACAGCAATGGGTGCTCAGTGCAGGCTAAATCCCTGCCCACGTCCCTTCCCCTTTGTGAGCACACAGCCTCCCCTCGCTGCCAGCCCCAGCCTGGCACCCCTTTGGCTACCAGTCACTCTAACAAACAGAAACCTGGAGCTGGGGTGCTGGGCACCCAACAGTGGGGGTGTCCCCGTCCTCACCCTACCTATGTTTCTATTTCCGTGTCACTCCCCAGGATCTGCCCTGCCCAGCCAGGGTGACGGAGGATGGGGGTGAGGAGGGAGAGGAGAAAGCGAAAAGGGCCCCGCAGCGGTGGACGCTGGAAGCCGCCTGCTGCTCCGCGCCCCCGCCCCGGGGTGCCTCTGCAATGCACTTCTCTGTCTTACCTGTTTACATCTCTGTCTCTTTCCCTCTCCCTCTCTTCCTTTCCTCCCCTCTCTCTCTCTCTCTCTCTGTCCATGTATGTGTTGTTGTACTTGTCTGGGCACCAGGGTGTGTGTATGAGTGTATCTCTGTAACTTGGTGCCCGTGCGTGCTGTAGAGTTCCGTGTCTCTTGCTCTGTGTGAGTGTGCGGGTGTGTGCACCCGTTTCTGTGTGGGACGTGTGTGTGTGTGAAGCAGAGGGTTGTCTCTGTGTACACGTGTGTCTGGATGGGAGTCTATGCAAGCAGGGGGTGTGTATCTGTGTGTGTATTTGAGTGGGTGTGTGTCAGCAGTTTGGGTGTATCTGAATGCCTCTGCATGGCTGCATTTCAATGTGTGTGTGAAGATCTGAGTGTGTCTAGCTGAGTGTGTCTTAGCATGGAGGGAGTGTCTGAGCGGGGATGAGTCAGCAGTGCGTGTGCATATCTGTATGCATCTGTGTGGGTGTGAGCGTGTGTCTAGGTGGATGTGTATCTGTGTCTGGGAGGGTGGCGGTATCAGCATGGAGGGTGAGTGTCTTTGTGCACATCACTGTGTGTATCTTCTTATCAGTGCATGTGGTGTAGGGTGTGTGTGTGTGTGTGTGTGTGTCTGGGAGGAGTATATCAGTGTGTGGGGGATGCGCACCCTATGTGAGACTGGGTGAGTGTACAGTAGTGTGTGGGGTGTGAGTACTTGTGTGTCTGTGTGGGTGTACTGGCGTGTGCAGTGTGTGTGTGTGCGTATGTATCTCTGTGAGGGTCTAAAAGTGCGTGTTTCCACTTATGAAGAGGTGCATATCTGTGCATGAATTACTGGGAGTATCCGTCCATCAAATAGGGCACGCGCGTGTCCGCGTGGGGTGTGCCAGCGTGTGCGGACGCAAGTGTCTGTATATCTGGGTGTCTGTGCAAGTCTGCCCCTCTCCAGCGTGGCTGGGCCCTGGCACTGTAAATCCATCAACTCCACATGATTTTGTCAATTCTGACAGCTAACTTCAACAGGACGACAAATCTGGCCCCAGAGGATATTAAGCAAAGACACATGAGCCTATAATTTTCTGCTTCCACGTGTGAGATGCTATAATAATCAAAAGAAAATGAGTTTCTAACTACCCCGGCTCTTTGTGCTGTTGCCTTCATGCCGGCTGCACTAATTGAATCACCCAGCCCCACTGTATCAATGGTAACTTGGGTATTGGGGGGTAATCAGGCGTGTGGGGGGGACCAGCTTGGAGAGGTGCGGGGGCTTTTGTGAAGGTCCCATCTGCCTCATGCACCAAAGCCGCCCGCCGCCCGCCTGCATTTGGCTGGACAAGGGAGTGACTGAAGGGCAGCTCCTTACCCAGGGGAATCTGGGGAGGGGCCGCCTGCGGGAGGGGGCACCTGTACCCAGATGCTGCAGCTCAGGTCCCTCGGTCCCGGAAGGAGAACTGCAAAAATAATAAAGATCCAGACATTGGAGGTGGGCCTACCGGGGTTCCCTCCTGACTGATGACCCTTGTGTCATTTGATTTCTGTGGGGTGTAAACACGGATGAAGCACCTTCAGTTGCCTTGCAGAGAGAGGCACTTGAAAGCTGTAATGATTTTTGCCTTTACTGAGTGTTCAGAGTGCTTTCCCATGCCTTATCTGCTTGTCTCTTCGCAGTGTGAGATACGGCTTGTCATCCCATTTGATAGCTGAAGAAACTGAGGCTCAGAGAGATTAAGGAACTTGGTCACTTGGGAGAGGCACAGCATTCTCTATATACGATCGTGGGGCTTTGAAGCAGGGAGTGTGTGTGTGTGTGTGTGTGTGTTTTCAAAGATGGAGGAGACACAGTCCCTGGTGACTTCTAGGCGTCCCCCCAACAGTGCTGTGACTCAAAAATAACAATTGCTCACCCTGACATAGCACTTACCATGGGGCACTTACTGTGTATTAATGTGTAACCTTCACAGTGAGTTTACGAGGTAGACACGCAATGATTCCTGTCTTACAGACGAGAAGGCCGAAGCACAGAGAGGCTAAGTAACTCGCCCACGGTTGTGTGGTTGGCAGGTGGTAGGACTGGGCTTTCCATCTCGGGAAGTCTGTTCCACAATCCTCATTTTCATCCATCACCCGTCTTCTTAAAGATCCAGCTGTGCCCCACGCCCCCTTTTGTCCCTCAAGGTCTTCTAAATTGAATCCCTCATTTTTCTCTAAGAGACATGCTCTCTGCACCCAAGGGACCATTCGTCCCGAAGCAATGCTCCAGAGCGTGTTGGAGATTCCTCTATCTGCAACCTCACTGTGACAAGGAGTTGTCACTCTCCAGCTCACGCCTCCACCACTTCCAATCAGATACCAAGTTTTCCCCAGGCAGCTGTTATGTTCCCAGAACTGGGTGGAGAACTGAGGGCTTCAAAGAGGAGATTAGTATAACTCCATACTTTTGTATAGCAAAGCTTGAAGCAATAGAAAGAGCACAGGCTTTGGAGCCAGGCAGATCTGGGTTCTGGTTCTGGCACTGTCACCGACCAGCTTATTGTTAAACATCTCTGTGGCTCAATTTTCTCAACTATACAATGGGGACTTTCTCCCCCTAAATCAGGAAAAGGGCAAGACTATCTGCTCCTACCACTCTTATTCCATAATGCCCTGGAGATCCTGGCCAGTGCAATAAGACAAGAAAGAGAAATAAATGACATAGAGATTGGAAAGGTAAAAGAAAAAAATCTTTATTCATAGACAACATTATCATCTTCATAGAAAACCCTATGGACAAACAAAAAAAAAATACTAGAACTATTAAGTTTAGCAAAAATTCAGAATGGAAAGTCAATGTACAAAAATCAATTGTATTCCTACATGCTAACAATATACAATTGGAAGTTGAAATTAAAATAGGAATGTTAATCCCACCTCCCAAAATTCTTGGAAGGAGTAAAATGAAGTAATATTTAGAAGTATTTAGCTCACATGCTTCCTGATAAGCTTTCTTGAGAAGGAAAGAAAGAAGCTGAAAGAGAATCACACCCAACATCTATCCCCTCCTGTCTGCACCAAAACCACAGAGAAGGAGTGTTTCTGATATGTCCTCAATATATAGTTGTGCCAATTATAAATCTTAGGGCTTTAGTTATCCACAATTTGAGGGGAGCAGGAGGTGGGGAGGTGACTCATCAAAATCCGTGACTCCCTGGAAAATGTGCTGCCATGAACACGTGAACATTGTCCATCACGTGGGCTGCCCAGAGAACAAACTGAGAGCATCCCCTTCTCTCTCTCCACCTGCTCTTCTCATCTTTATGTTATTCTACACACCTGCTGAACTGGGCCCAAAACATACAATGCAACCTGAACAAATCTCAGGCCAGTCAAAGCCTGGGTCATATCCAAAATAAACCCTAATAGCCTCCAAAAGCATTGATTTGCAATGAAGCCTTTACAAAACTCTTGAGCAAGCAGCAAGGCGGGGAAGGAAACTACATCACACAACAGACAGCAAAACTCTCTCAAAATCCTCTTCAGTCCTATCATTCCCCAAAGCATCATAGGTCACTTCAACCCCCCGCCGCCCCACTGCCTTTCGCCTTTGTCTCTTCTAAAACTCCAGCTCTGCTCTCTTTCATCCACCACTTGCTAACCGGATTGATTCTACTCTGATCCAGCTTTTGCTGCTGATGACTTTATATTCTTTCTTGGGTGGAACTTCTTCAAGTCTGTATCTGTACCTGTCACCTTGATCAGCTCAGGTGGGGGAATGTGGGGTGGGGGGGAAAGGCTGTAAATATTTACACCTTAATATTTCGGCTCCTGCCTCAGCAGAAGCCTTCAGGTGGCTCACAGCCTTGTAGAGGGAAGACAAGCATAGACGGCTACCCACACCACACCACAGTGACACTGTCCTTGAGGCTGGTCCAAAGCACTACAGATTCAAAGAAGAGACGCAATTCCTTTAGTGGGAAGGCTTCAGCAGGAGGTGACATTGAATCAGGGCTTGAAGGATGAGTGGGCATTCGCTGATGGAGGATGGAGAGGAAAGGGGAGAAGAGTGAGCAGTTACGCTTCACCTCCTGGCACTTTGCTTCTGGTATCTTCTTTACTACCCACCCACCCCCAATAGTCTTGTGAGATGGGTGTACATTAATAGTCCCATTTTACTGAATTGGAGGTTGAGGCCCAAGAGGAAAATGAACTTATCAAGGTCACCCAGAGAGTAGTTGGCACAGGTAGGACTTGAATTCCGATCTCTCTGGCTTCAAAACCCTGATGGGCAGGTGGAGGGAGAGGAGAGAGAACTTCAAATAGCCCCTGCGTGGGGAGTGGGGGGTGGAATGAGGAGACCGTGGTCACCAGGACACATGGATCGGCGTGTACAGCACACCACCGTTTATGGAAGAGGTGGGAAAGACTATACATATTTGCTTATTTTTTGCATAAAAAAATCTCCAGAAGGACACCCAAGAAAGTGAGAATGTTGGTTGCCCTTGGAATGGAACTGGGGAGTTGGCGGATGACTGGGGGACTGAGGCAGGAGTGGAGGGAGACCTTTTACTCCCCTTTATGCTTTTTGAAGCTTGATTTATGTGAATGTGCTACCCATTCAAAAAAGATAAACTAAATTGTTCTTAAACTAAAAGAATGAGCATTGCACAGTCACACTGAAATTCAAAATGAAACAGTACCCAGCCTTGACCATACACTTACGGGTCACCTTGGGGTCCAGGCTTGGCCCACACTGGGGCTTGGCAGGCTGGAGACGGGCTGTGTGTCGGGTGGAAGTCGGCGGTAAGGCCCTCTCTGCTCCCTGCCATCGCTGCCACCTTGGACGCTCCCTCTCTAGTCTGATGGGTGAGGGGCTGTCAGACAGGGGGCGGGGGGGCTGCAAGAGAGACATCCGAGATGGGACGGGACATTTGGGCAGTTGGGGCCGATTTGTCGCCATTTTCACGGGCAGACTTGCGAATTAAATGGCATGAAATTGAGCACAGACCAGGTCCCCCCCCAGAGACGGGGCAGCTCCCGCCCAGGAGGGGAGAATGCGCCAGGCCAGGCGGGAGGGGTGGCGGGCTGCACGCTCGGCTGCTTCTGGGTGCAGATGGAGAGAGAATGGAAGGGGGCTGGGCTCGGCTCCTCCTCCCAGGCCCTCCCCGCCCTCCGCTGTCTTCAGACAAGCTGAGGGTCTGCTGGACCCCAGCAGTGGGCTGAGCCTCGGCTGGCTCCCTTGTGCCCAAGTACCCCTGGGAGTCAAGGCTGGGGGTGGCGAGCAGGCTGGAGTCCCATTCAGGGGTCCCTCAGACCCTTTTGCTTATCTCAGCATCCCTGGGGCCATTTTTGCTCAGTACCCAGGAATGAAGACTAAAAGGAGGCCCAGTGCTTCACCAGGTGAAGAACGGAGATTCTGTGCCTAGAAGAGGTGGTTGGGGCACAGCATCTACTGGGAGATATCAGGGACCTGGGTTCCATTTGGGTTCTAACTGGGTGGCTTTGAGTGAGTTATCCTTTTCTGAGCCTCCCTCTGTGTATCTGTAATAATAATGACAACCATGTGCCTGGTGCTGTTCTAAGTGTCTTGTGTACTTTATAGCAATTCATTTGATCTTGATGATACCTTATCAGGTAGGACTGTTATCAATTACACCCCCATTTTTCAGATGAGAAAACAGATCATCTGGCCAGTGAGTGGTGAAAATGGGATTCGTATTTAACATGCCACTCCCTCAGGGAGGCAAGGGTGCGATGAAATGAGACGATGAACATTTACAGTTTTACACGTGGTGCGTGTGTAACAACGTGGGCTGCTGTTATCACTGCTCCATTTGCCCTTTGGCAGAGGACAGGAAGTTCGAATGCAGAATGTTAGAACTGGAAGGAATAGTCCAGACCGTGTAGTTCACACTCATGGGTTTGACAGGCGGAAAACAGGGACCCAGGGAAGGGAAGTGACTTGCACAAGGTCACCTGGGCTGGGCCAGGACTGAACGGGTCAGTGACCCAAGCCCTTGCTCTCCAGGCCCCTGAGGATGTCCTGGGGCTTTGGGGAGGGCAGCCCACTTTACTTTTCCACGAGGAGAGGCACAGCCTGCAATTTCAATTCCTGTGGGCTGTGAGTTCTCCCTCCCCAGGTGGGAGGGAGACCTAGCTCCAGCCTGGGTGGGGATGAGGGGAGAAGACAGCATTGATCTGCCAACCTGGGCACCTCCTCCTGGGCACAGCTTTGCCCCACAATTAGGAAGGATGTGTCTGCCTCAGCACCAGGCCCAGGGAGCCCATGAAAGCCATGAAGAGCCCTGCAGGTGGCCAGGGGGAGGACAGACCCCATGGTGCTTAATAGGACCTAATCTCCGCCAGCGTTGTCGGAAATGAAAATGAAAAACAGCCGCGATTTTGTGGTTTAAAAATTAGCATGTGTGCCTACATCGTAAGCCCCTGGCCTGCATTACCATGCAGATTCATCCCAGGCCCAGCACGCGGCCAAAATATGTAATTACACACAGGCTTGGGCTGGAAAAGTTGCTCTCCTCTTTGCTATCTGTATAATATGGATTTTTTAAAATGAGAGCTAGATCTGGACTTTTGTGATGGACCTACTTCATAAGGGAGGTTCCCCATGGCATTTGGGGAGAGGAAGGTCTCAGTCCCCGCAGCAGTATGTGATGGGGCCACGTGGATGTGCCCACTTAAGAGCCATCTCCCTAGGCTGGGAGGGAGAGGAGGGCAGGAAGGGGAAAGGCTTGCTATGAAGTACTGTGCTCGCCACACTGCAGTCCCATTCACTGTTCCCATGTGCATTTTCTCCTCTAGTCTGCACGGGAAACCTAAAAAGTAGGTAACTTTATCCCCATTTGAAAGATGAGGAAACTGAGGCCAGTAAGTGGTGAAGCCTGGAATTCAAACTCGTGACTCCAAAGACCGTGCTCCCAACTTCACTAGGCTCTCCTCGTCTGACTGGTGAACAGACATTTTGGCTGAAGTCACTGGGGGAGGAAGAACGAGGGGATGAAAGCAGGGGGTGTGTATCAGTGTTCAAACATGAAGATTGAAGGAAATCGAAGTCTTCACACTAGGAGTTGTGATGGCAGGAAGTGAAAGAAAAAGAGATCTCAACCATTAGCACAAAAGCTGACACATAGTAGCTGTAACAAATGACCGATAGACGACACGAGTGGAACTAAGCCCTGGAATAAAAGTCAGTGCTGTTATTCAGGGTTGGGTGGTGGAGAATGTCCACATACTGAGAGAGATGAATAAATCAATGTCCCATCGTGGGATCAATGTCCCAATCCAGAGTCGGATGGGAAAGGGAGTCAACATTCCAATGTAGGAATCAATACCCCAAAGAAGATCTGGGTGAGGTCATCAGCATTCCATGTGGGGGATCTATGTCCCAATATAGAGTTGGTTGAGAGGAATCAATGTCCCACCGTAGGGATGGGTAAGAAAGTCAACATCCCAATGTAGAGATCAATGCCCCAATTCAGAGCTGGTTATGGGAAATCAATGTCCCAATGTGGGAATCAATGCCCCCAATATTGGGATCAATGGCAGTCAATGATCTACAAGTATGGGTGTAGCAGTCAATATCCCAATGTGAGATTAATGATAGCCAAAGTCCCGAGATAGGGGTAGGTGGGGGTTTATGTCCCAATGTAGACGCCAGCTTGCCAATACGGAGAACAACAGGACATCTATCCATGAATTCTAGGCTTCCCTGGGGGCTTTTCCTTCCATTATTTGCTCTAAAGGGACAGTCCCCAGGCTCCCTGCTCTTTCAACCTACTGGCTAAGTCCTCCATGGCAGAAAATGTGGGGAGGGGTCAGTGTTCTTTCCGAACATGCCCCAGCCTGGTTATCCACAGTCGGTCCCCTGGGAGTTCTCCTATTCTGTAACCTATCTCCAGAGACAGCTTGCAAGTGAGTCCAGAAGGTCCCTCCAGCCCAGGAGAGGCTAGTAACTTTCCAGGGATTATTTCCTGCAGGAAGACCAGGCCTTGGCTTAGCCCCAACCAATAGCAGGTGAGATGCAGTCACAACCAGGCACGTTCTTACCCTGTTGCCCTGACAGGTGTCTAAAACCCACAGTTATCCACGTTGTTTAACGTTGCGTCTGCCATTTGAGTGATTGTCTTCCCACGTTTTACACTGAGAAAAGCAAGGCCCAGAAGAGTGAATTATTTGGCCACAGGGAAGTGGCAGAGATGAAACTAGATGTCTGATCCCTGCCTGCCAGCTCAGCCCTTTCCCAGCGGATTTGGGTGGCATAACCCTCCCACCCCCACCAACAACACCACCCCCTGACCTACGTGGGTGCTGGGAGTGCATCACGCAGTTTGGGCAAAGGGGTTCAAAGTGTCTCTCCCCCAAACCCCCACTTTCCTGCCTCTTTCCCGTCACCCCTCAAATCCCCCCAAAATTGGGGCACAGGATAAAGGCCCCTGTTGCTTTCCAGGTTTGGAGACAGAGTTGGAGGGTGTGAGGCTGAAGCCTCCCAGCCTCAGCAGCCCCAGGGGCTCCAGGGGAGAGTGTGATTTTTCTCTTGCTCAGACAAAGGCTGGGCTGTGGCATCTGTCGGCCGACTCTTGTGTCTCGCAGCTGTTCTGACAGTCAGACCCAAGGCAGGTGCCAGTTTGGGGGGGGAGGGGGACGCCCACGCACACACACACACTGCCCTTCTTCCCCTCACCCCCCACATGTACACGCGATGCCTCCTGTTGCCCATCCCCACCCGGACGAGCCCACCCTGTACATCCAAGACCCAGAGCTTTGGGGACAAGACCCCCATCCCACGTGGTTTCACTGCCCCTCCCCCATGTGCTTGTCCGGCCAAGCTCTGCTGCCAGCACCCTTGGTCACCTTTGCCCAGCCAAGGAGGAGCTAGGAGGGGAGGGGGTGTCTGGCAAGAGACAGGGGACCCTGTGCCTTATGGGATGTCTCGTACTCAAGCTTCTCTTACTAGGGCCAGAGGGCTTTCTGGGGACCTCCTCAGAGGCTGGAGCGCCAGTTCTCCAGACTGGGAAGGATAGAGGCAAGATACACAAGCTCACAGAGATGGGCAGATGTTGTTGGTAGGAAGGGAGAGAGAGCCTGGGGTGTTATCAGACTAGGGGTGTGTGTGCGTGTGTGAGGGAACATGAGAACCCACCCAAACACACAGGCATATTCAGGCACGTGTTTGCATGCATACAACACACGTGCACGCGTGTATATACATACACACACACACACACACACACACGCGGAGCCATGTGACAAGTTCAAAAAGTGTTTCAAATACCCAAACGGTCAGAACTCTGTGCTCCACCTTTCCAAAAATACTTGTTTATTTATGAACTTATTTATTTAAATCACGTGACCAGCCCATTCCCTCTCTGAAAAGAAAAATTTTAAGGCAGCTGAGACTCCTCCGTTTAGGTGGCTAATTGTAAAATCTATTGTTATCCACGTATTTTATTTTTTATTCTATGAGCAGAGAGAATATGTAAGGGCAGCAGTGGGGTGGGGGGTAGAGGGGATGGGGGTGGTGGTGAGAGTTGCCTTGTTAAGAAGATGATGCAGGAGAAGAATATTTCTGCAAAAGCTCCTTGGTGGGAAAAAAATGTATGCATTTTATCCAAAGATGCTTCCGAGCCTCCCCACCCAGCGCAGTCCTCTAGACTTCCCCCTCCCCACTCCCCATCTCCCAGCCGCCTCCCTCTCCTCCCTGCCTGTCCCAGGCCTCTCCTTCCCTCCCTCCCGGCAGCCCCCCCCCTCCCCAGGGCCCCCTCCTCAGATGCAATCCCCCTGCTGTAATTTCTGGGGGAATTGCTTCATCTCGGGTGCAGATATATTTGTGTCAAGGTGCAGCTGCACAGATAGCCTTCCTCTATGCATAGTAAGAGGGTTTCAGAGAGAGAGGTTGTGCCCAGAGCAAGGCCTTATCAGAGCAAGCTGCCTGCCATTTATCTGATTCCCCATCAAATAGGAAAACGGGCCTCAGGCTGCTGCTTCCACTTTCCTTGGGAAAGCCATGGGGGGAATAATAATTTACTCCAATCTTTTTGTTTCCAGCGCTCACCTTCAGCCTGACACAGCCCCGGGTCTCTCCACCAGCCCCCCACCCTGCTCCCAGCAATGCCAGCCTGAGGGTACAAGATTGAGCCCCAGTCCCCCAGGGCCCACCCCAGGGACACCCCCAGAAATGCCCTTGCTGGTTGAATGGACCTTCATCATGGATCAGCACGAGCTGGAGAAAATACCCTTTGGCATCAGGGAGTGTAGACACTGGGGAAAGGAGGCAGAGACCCAGTGGGGAGCGGGGGAGGCTTGGCCTGGCTGCAGGGGTCCTGGCTTCCTTCCCAGCCCTCACACATATGCAGATCCCCCACGAACACTCACTCTGTGTGTGTGTG